>PVIJ01019771.1:0-22620 GCA_004024925.1 Scalopus aquaticus | reverse complement strand
CTATAGAAACTTCAAGGTGTCCTTAGAGCAGGGAAAGCTGAGTAGGCACCAGGAAAAACATTAAAGTAACAGTTTGAGTTATGTTACTGAAATTGTATCTTATATGCCAGAATTGGATGTTTCCTATATCTAAACTGAATGAGGAATAATTGTTAAGGCTGTTACGCACACTTTGACATACTGATTCCTTAATATTCTGGTTCATTCTTTCCCAGGCCTCATGTAGATTATTTCTCTGACACAGTATATATTTTTTTGTTGTTCAAGCTGGGGTCCAGGGCAGAAGCGGGGGGCAGCGAGAGGGTTCATGAGAGACAGAGTGGGGAGCAGAACAGGCAGATCAGAAATATACTGCTGAGTCATATGGAAGTTCCATTTCCAGCAATACCAACTACTGGGAATATACCCAAAAGACACAAAAACACTAATCCGAAAGGATACATGCACCCATATGTTTATTGCAGCACTGTTTACAATAGCTAAGGTATGGAAACAAACCAAATGCCCAAAAATAGATGACTGGATCAAGAAGATGTGGTACATATACACAATGGAATACTATTCAGCATTCAAAAAAGACAAACACATGCAATTTGCAGCAACATGGATGGACCTAGAGGGGATCATGATCAGTGAAATAAGCCAGAAAGAGAAAAATATCGAATGGTTTCACTTATAACAGGAATATAGGGGAGCCAAATAAGAAAGCAACATTCAGCAGGGAAGGAGGGGAGGGGGAGGGCTCAAGAGGCGGGAGGAGGGGAGCACGGAGGACTATGGTGATGGCTCCACGGGTAAACAGGTGGTGGGTAACTTATGCGGAATACATAATAATGTAAAAGATACGAATAATAAAAATAAATATCTATTATATTAAAAAAAATAAAATAAAATTCACAAAGCCAAAAAAAAAAGAAAAGAAAGAAATACACTGCTGAGGGGAGCAGCGGGGCAAGGCAGGAGAGGTCTGCTGCACCATGTGGGATTCTCCCCCGCTGGGCATTGAAACTGCATAGCCGCTGCCCACAGCTTCACAGCGCAGCTCAACCGCTGTGCCACCAGGGAGGCGCTGACACAGTATATTTTATGAAATTGAGACAATTACAAAAGGATACATTATTTTGCATATTTTCTGTTCTTTTTGTTTCAGATATTCCAGGTCATCTAGTTTTGATATGTGTTTATTATTTTACGCATTTATTCAACTGTACGTAATTTAGTGAGTGAACTCTTAGTTTATCAAGCTATATAAGAAAGGTTGGGGATACTTTGGTAGTGAGATATGGTCGATGTATTTAAGAATGCATGGTGCCGTGCACAGGTAAATGCATGGTTCAGCTATATTTAAAAATGAGTTGCCAACTTATTTCCTGTCTTCTATTTCTTTTCTTCCATCATTTTCCCCTTCTTGTTTTTCATTTTTCATTACAAAATGTATTTGATCGATAATCTTATGTTTTAGTGATATAATGTAGGTTATTATTATCTGGTAATGAGGTTTATATTTGTTAACTCATTTAATCCTCGGAAAACCCACTGAAATAATTGATTTTATTTTCCACTTTTACAGATCAGGAAATAAGTGACTGAGAGGGTAAATAATTTCTGGTTGCAAAGCCAGAAATTAAATGAGATAGTCTGACTCCAAATTAGAGTTTGTAACTATGTCTCCTTAATCTATTATGTTTTATCTCTTTAATATTAATAATAATAATGATAATAGACAATATAATTGATAAAATAAAAAAGGTTAAATTGTATAGACATAAAAATCAGTGTAGAAAATGAGCCCATCACATACTTCTGTGGGATCTGAGACATGTTCATTAATATCGCATAGGATCAGTGCCTATTTAGATAAATGAGCAAATGAATTTTATGTGAGATTGAGATATTTCTTGGAAAAGAATCTATTCAATAAATGACAACTACATGTATTACATTTCATGTTCTACCAAAATGATAATTAAGACTCCCAATTTTATTTTAACTTTATTTTACTGTGCTGTTACAAAGCAATGTTGTTTTCTAATAACTTCCATTGCAAAATCTAAAATATTTTTATCTAAGGGAAATCTGTCCCACTTGTAAGTTAAGTCTAATGGTCTCAGAGACAAGAAAAATAAAAAGGAACTATGAACAGTGGTCAAGTGCTTAATTTTCTCCTCAAATGACATGATTTATGGAGATAAAATTTACATTCAATTGCAAGTAAATCTTTGTGCTAATAAATCTTTGATTTAACCTTTGGTACACTAATGAATCAATCATAAGTCATTTGGGGGCCACAAGAAGTAAAATAGGACAGGAAGAGAAAAAAATGAAAATATTTACTACCCATAGGAAACCTTTAAACCCACTAGTTATCAAAGAGTACAGAGTAAAATTCTGCCATGTAATTTTTCTTAACAAATTAATAACATCAGAAAGCTCACATTGCTAGTGAGGATATAACGAGGCTCTCATAACGGCTGGTAGATATATAAATTATAACAAATCTTTTGGAAAAAAATTAGGTTAGTCATAAGTCTTAAATCTTTTATATATACTTACCCCATGTTCTTACTTTTAATGGTTTATATTGAGGAAGTAATTCTAAATAGAGAAATTTGTAATACTGTTAATGATTGATAGTGAAAACATATAAATAACCACAGAGGGGAATTTGTAAATAAACTGTAATATAATATTGATCAGTGCCCTGAATAGCTTCCTTCCATTTGTACTTCCAAAATATTCCTAACGTTTTTCTCTCCCTTAGTCTCTGCCCCAGAAGTAATATATAGGTGACTTAGGGTTTATTGCCATTTATCTATCAACTGGATTCAGCTAAAGGCAATCTTGTAGGTGGCTAAAGAGAGGGAAAAAAGTGATTTGGGAGCAATCTGTCCTACCTGCCCTGACTGAGGAGTTACCCCACTGCTCTGACTATTGGCTACTGTGTCTTTCACACATCTTCTCTATGGAGGGCCTGAGACTGCTCCGTCCCCTCACCCTGCAGACCTAACCTCTGTCATAAACCTCATAAACCTCAGTACTATCCCTTAAGATTCCCCTGCTCTTTGTCCATATATCTGTACTTAGCCCTTTATTAAATTTCATTAAATGTTCTAATAAAGTAAGCCACCATTTTCCCAGATTATCAAAAAGAATGTTTATGAAATGCAGTTCTTTAAAAATGCCTTATTTTAAATAATTAAGGAATTCAACTCTCCTAGCCATTTAACTGTGCCCAAAACTACTAGAAAATGTGTGTTAAAGTTCAAGAAGAAAATACATGCAGGAGTTAAAATTCTTGCGTTTAGCCTGACAACCTTCCAAGAAGTATTTTTTAACTTTCCTTTTTAGTATTTTCATAATGTTCCACAATGAGCATATATTACTTTTATAATAAAATTGAAACCCTTCATTAAAATGTTCAGTGACTTGAGACAAGGTATAAATAAGTAAAATTATACTTAGCTAATATTAAAAAAAACTTTGTCTCATATTATCATTACCTTTCCTCTTTTTAATATTTTCATCTTCTTCTTAAACCTTAATTTTGTGTATGTGACTTTTGCACTTTTATACTTTACTTTTTTTAGTGTCTTTTTCTTTGCTCTTTTCTATTCCAGTGTCTTTTTTTCTATTATTCTTTATATTTCACTTACAGTTTCTTCCCTGTCCTTTCGTTTATACTAATTTTCTGTTCTCATTTATTTCTCTTCTCAATTCCACTTAAAATAATGTCTTATCACTCCCTTCTTTTCCTCAATGTTTTATCAAAAACTGTATTAAATATTTTTTCTGATTTTATCATGAAAAATCTGTCTGCTTCTAATATATCAAAAATAGCTTTATCAGTTTTTTTCCATTTTTTTAAAATAGACTGTGACCATGAATTGATCTTTCTTCCATGACTAAATGAATGAATTTTAAATACAAAAAAATCTCAAATGTCCCTTTACTTGTGTAATTATATGTATATAATTAGGTTTATTTTTTCATCAATAGTATATGATAATAAAAAAAATCCCTTGAAAAGATATTAGTTGTTTGTAAAGTAATTGACTATTAGATGCAAAAGGTGTGCTGTATTCTTAACTTGCAGTACAGAGAAACTGTAATAACTAGACACTGACTTTTAAAACATGTTTTCCCTTGGATGCCTTCTTTTTAAACAATTTTAGTATGGGCATAAGACTTATTCTATGTAAATCCTTTTCAATGATTTATTTATTTATACATACAAGCTGGGTTGCAGGCCAGAGGTATGGTGGTGAGAGGATTCACCAGAGACAGAATGGGGAGCAGAACAGGCAGATCTACTGAATTACACTCCTGAGGGGAGAAGCAAGTGAGACAGGAGAGATCTGCTGCACCATGTTGGTTAGCTCCCTGGCCAGGGTTCGAACTCATATTGCAGTGTCTGGTGATAGCTTGATAGAGCTGTGTATTTAACCCCTGCACCATCAGGGGGGCCCCTAGATCGTAAGTTTTGTTTCATTCTGAGTTTGGATTTAACCATAAAGTACCAATATTAAACCATTCACAAGTTAAAAATCTTATTGTGACTGTAGAGTACCTTGAAGTAGACATGACCTCTTGCCAAGAAGAGCGAAAAAAAGAGGAATGAAAAAGAAAAAACACTGGATAAAATATATGAAATAACAATTTTGAAGCATGAGATAATAGCTAAATCTCTGATGCCTAAAAGAAAGAAAATAAGTAAGATTAATGTTGTAATTGCCCTGCTTTCTATTTGGACTCATTTTCTGAATACTGGTACAATGAGAAACAATCCAACAAGAGTGTAATGGTATTTCAGAATCAGAGTGGAGAAATAAACAGTTCAGTTCATAAAGATTGAAACTTTTCAGATGTTGGCAGAGTGGAAAGTAACTGAAGAGGATGAAGATACATGAAGTTCAACTTCAGTTTGTTGCTGGAACTACCTAGTTAAGTATAAAGAGGGAAAAAAAAAAGCAACTTTCAAAAATAAAGTCACATTAGCAGCCACTCATTGCATACATAGTAACAAAGCCTCTACTGGCTTCAGACTTAATATCAGAAAAAAGCAAACATAACAGATTAAAATCTTAAATGGAAAAATTTAAATCAAGTTTACAAACTTAAGAAATTAGAAAAAGAAGAGGAAAAAAAACTAAGTTAAAGCGAGGAAAAAATAGAGTGGAAGTTAACTATATAAAAAACGAACTAGCAGACGAAAATATATGAAACTAGAGATATTTCTTTAAAAAAAATCAATAAAATTGATAAAATTTTAATCATAAAAGTGTATATCATCACTACCATTTTCACTAATGAAATAGAGTATGTCAATAAAGGTACTGCAGATATTAGAATGATCGCAATGGAATTTTAAAAGTAATTTAGTTCAGTAAATTTAGCATCTTAAGTCAGAGATTAAAGACATAACATGCTAAACATTCAAACAAGGAAAAAAAAACAGTATATAAATATCCCATTATCCACTAAAAATTTTAATCACAACATTCATCCTATTTAGAGAAATCCTGTTCCAGTTGGCTCTACTGGCACATTCTATGTAGCATTTAATAGCTGAATACCAACCTTGCATAAACTCCTTTAGAAAATATAAGGCCAGTATTCACGAGATTGATTTGAGATTTACAAAAATACTTCAACTGACAAACTTACTGTTGAATGACAAGACTGGGGAAAAGAATGTCAGCTCTCACATCCTCTCTGCAACTTTGTATTAGAGGATTTAGCTTGTGAAATGGAGCAAGAAAACGGAATACAAGTAGAAAAACTGTGTGTTTTTTTTTTTTTTCGGAAGTCATACTTGTAAATAAAACAAAAAAAAATCAACAACACAGTATGAAGTCTATGCACACCCACCGAACTGTTAGAAATGAGTGACTATCATGATTAGAGGTAGAGTCAATGTGGAAAAACCAATTACTTTATAAACTACAGTAAAATACAAAATTTAAAAGTAGTTATAATTCGTGTTTAAAAAAAACTCTGAAATCATTAAAGAGCCAAAAATAAATCTAATAAAAAATTGCAAGTTCCCTAAAAATAAAAGTGAACATTACTTGGAGAAATTGAAGACTCAAATGGACACACATACACACACACACACACACACACACACACACACACACAATGGATTAGATAACTATTTTAGCTTGTAAATTTCTTCAATAAATCTATAGATTTAATAAAATATCAATGAAAATTCTACCTAGGTACCAACGCCCTCTTCTTGTTTTACCAGTTCTTTCTTTTCTTTTTAATTGTTTCATTTTAATAACTATTGCTATGTTTTTAAATCCATTGATCTTTTCTTATAAAGTATCTAATATGCTCTGAATCTCACCCAGTACTTTACATCTTAAATCTTGTAGTTTCCCTGGACCTTATTTTTCAGGTTTCATTTTTTATATTTAATTTGGGCCTCTTCAATTGTCATATTTCTCTTTAATAGCCTCATTTATTTTGTTCTATTGAATACGTGAAATATAGTTATATCTGTTTTCATTGACTATTCATTATACCATCTGTGTCATTTTGGGTTACTTCTATTGATTAAATTTCTCATCTTGGGTGACATTTTCCTGATTTCTTGCATGCCTGTTAATATTGTATTAGAATCCAGACATTATAAATTTCATCTTATTGGGCGGTAGATAATTTTGTATTCTTTTAAACATTCTTAAGAAGGGTTGTTACATGATGAGATTTGCATTTGAAAATGTAAATGCTAATTCTGAGTCGAGGGGCAAGTGAAGAAAATCTCATTTGAATTAGGAAGTTCAGTTTGAAAATGATTTTAGTAATTTAGGAACGAAATGGGAGTTTAATCAGTCCCCAGCACCAAATGGTAACAGATGTTGAATTATTTGTTGTGCTGCACTGATTCTTGATCAACACCTAAAAGTTGGTGATTTACACTACCCTTTTTGATTTATAGAATATTTTGTATTGGAAAATAATTCTATGCGGAAGGAAGCTATCCTCAAGAAGAAGATATTAAAGTCAGAAATTAAAATGCTTCATATTGACGACTATGGTAAAGTTTTGTGCATGCTATCTTATTTGAGAACAACTTTCTCTGCATCTGTAGTTTCACTTGTAAATGACTCTCCATCTTTAATATTTTGCTCTTTCTTTAAAAGAACTTCCTTTACAGTTGTCCTTTCCCAAAGATTTTACGGACCGAAACCAGTATGCTCTTCTGTTAATAATGTAAGTATTTTATTTGTTTTTGAAATAAAGGAATCTAAGGATATTATAATTTTTCTAATGCCTCACATGACAGCAAAGTGATTAAAACACACACGTAAACGGAAGTCCTATGTGTGTAGTTAACTAAGATATCTGTCAGTTATGTGAGTTACTCAAGGACATCACCACTACTAATAAGGAAAAATGTGTAGGTTTTTTGTGCTTCTTGCATTCCAAATAGAACTTCATGTTACCACTGGGAATAACAATACAGAGTATGGTGTGTGATGTCTGCTTAGCAATTACTCAAGCCCTGTTCTCTCAATCTCTTCCCCCATAAATGATATCGGTATTTAATTCTCTTTCTCTTGGATACCTTTGTTAGACGAAAGTTGTGCTATAAAGGTAAGCGCATAGAACATGGGATCAGTCCTTTAAACAAAATTTTAAGTGTATAGTAGAGTATTGTTAAGAATGAGCAGTGTTGTTTTATTTAGTTCATCTGTTAGCTTGTTTCTCTGTATGCCCTTTTAGACTTTCTTACCAATTAGTGAGTGCTAAAAGGAAAGAGGGAAGAGATTATTAAATGATGAATGATAGAATTGGACTTTAAGTGGTGAATTTAATGTAGTACATACACACATTGAAACTTACATATTATAATGCAGGGTTACTTTAATTTAAAAATAAATAAATAAAACCAATTATTTCCACAAAAAAAAAAAAAAGAAAGAATGAGCAGTGTTGTAGCAGGTCTGTAAAACTTAATCATCCTGCACGCCTGGAGTTTTATATCTATTGACTAGCAACTCTCCATTGCTCCCACCCTCAGCTCTTGGCATCCAACTTTCTACTCTGTTTCTGTGAATTTGACCATTTTAAATGCCTCTTTTAAGTGGAATCATGCAGTATTTTTCCTTCTGTGACTGATTTATTTCAGTTAGTATAAAGTCCTTAACATACACTGTTGCAGGTAAGCACTGTGTTCGCTTTTTATCAATGATGTAGTCAACAATGAGGAAACTTTTATCTCCACTGCTGAAGCTATTGGTACTATTTATAGCACTCCTGTCCTTTTTCCGTCTTGGGTTAATGGTTGGCAGGAAGCAACTCCCGTGTTCAGAAAACCTGATCCTTAAGTTTTCCCAGCTTAGTATTGACTTGGGAGTTGGATTCATGCCTACTTTTTGTGAGACCATGTTGTTGCTGTACAATATCAGGCACAGGCACTCCTAACATCGAACAGTCACCTGCCTTGATATTGATGTGGCATTAATTCCGGAGAACTCTTAGTTATTTTCCTCATTAAGAATTCAGTCTGAATATTGCTGAAAATGCTTCAAATTGTCTACAATGACATGAAAACCTCGTAGTAACAAAAAAAAAAACAAAATTTATCCAAATAAATTTAGAGATAACTTACAAATTAGGCAGCATCCCATCTAGCAAGTAGAAAGACTCTGAAAGGACCTGTACAAAATCGGGAGGCTTTTATAGTCAGAAAGGGTGGGAAAGATTATTATCAAAAGAAAAGAAAAATTGGCCTCCCTAGTTGTGCAACAGGTTAAGTCTCAGTCTATGAAGCTATCCGCAGCCACTCCAGCAGGAGTTCAATCCCTGGCCAGGGCACTTCCCACATGGCACAGCAGACCTCTCCTGTCTCACCCACTGCTCCCCTCAGCAGTGTCCTTCAGTTGATCTGCCTGTTCTACTCCCCTCTCTGTCTCTGATGAATCCTCACCACCCCACACCTCTGGCCTACACCCCAATTCTTGTATGCATAAGTAAATAAATCTTCAAAAAAAAGAAAAATTATTTTAGACAAGGCCACCTGTCCTCAGAGAAAGGGATCTTAGCATGCAGGTTACCTCACCAGTGCTGACCAGACAAAACAATTCCAAACTGACTAAATTTCCACTTTGAGAGAGAATGAAACTGTAGATACAGTTAGGTTAGTTATTAGGTGTTACTCACCTGACATGAGTTAAAATATTTTGGGCCATTGTTTGTTTGTTTGTTTGTTTGTGTGTTTGTTTTAATAGTAGCAATAGTAAAAATAAAAATAACATCACTTGACTGAATGTAGAGTGACATTATTCAGACTGGAATCAAATTACTTGGATTCAAATTCCAGTTTCGCCATTTAGTAGTTGTGTAGCAAATTACTTAACCTCTTGTAAGGTTCACTTTCTCCAAATATGAAATGAACATTCCAATACAGCTTATGCTTTAAGGCTGTTTTTTAGAGAAAATGAAATACAACACATTAAGTGCCTAGCAAATGTGATTCTTATAATTAATTGTGATTGCAATTAATTCATTTAACATAGTTTGCTTTGATTTTATTTAGCTATTTTAATGTAGAGAAACAATTGATCACTTCATTTTAACAAGACAAAACATACAGACATTTTTCCTTTGGTTCTCGAATTTACTAACACTAAAGCCTCGACCTCACTTAGTTTCTCATGCTCAGAACTTTCTCTTTTCTCTCTAAGAAACAGAAGGCTCTGAAAAGTCTTAATGTCTTCCTGAAGGAGTTTTTCTTATATTGATTTCTTCTGTCTCTTTTCTGTCTTCAAATTGTTGTCAATTTCTATTTGAATTTGAGTTGTTTGTGTGTATGGTTTATAGAGAACAATATTTAAGGTTTTAAAATGAGACCAAAAAAGGGTAACAAATTCTCAACCCCATACCTCACATTCTCTCTCAGTTCGAAATTGGAAAAGGAATTATTTATTTTTATTCACTGAAGAACAAGGGTCTCAAGGAAAGGCACTCCACTTGACATCTTTCCTTGAAGCATGTCTCATGTATCCAGATGGATATGTGGACAAGTATACTCATTTGCATAGCCCCTGGCTCCAGAGAAGTAGCACATTTTGGGGGAAAAAGAGACAAGAGTTACAGATTTTCACTGTTGAAAATTACAGATTTTCTCTCTTAAGGCTTATCCTGGCATCAGATTTGTGCTTTGGTCTGGGTGATTTTTAATTCAAAAAGTAATGTAAGAACTAACACAAAATTCAGTTTCTCTTCTTCAGAAGGGTTAGTCAGGTCTTTGCCGAGGCTGGATCATAGGGCCTCAGTAACTCTGACTCAACAGTTCAGTAAGCCTGCATTTACATCTCAGCACAAAGATTTTCTAATACATTGATTAGTTTTTTTAAGCTTCTGTTTCCTTATAAATATATTGGAAATAAAGATATCAATAATTTGTTTAAATATTTACCATAGTGTGTGATATTAAAAACTTTAAATTTGTTTTTAAAATTAGAACCATCTTCAGAATTATTAGTCGTAATTTCATATTTAAATTAACACTATAACTATGTAATTTGGTGTCGGTTATTTAATAAACATTCATTACTAAAACACAGAATAATTCAGTCAGACTCAGAATTTATTTTATATATTTTAATTGATAAAAATAATGAAAATTACTGTTATTTCATTATTTTATTCATTTTTACAAGCTGAATATATTAAATATTAATGTATTTTAACAAAGCTCTTTTGTTCTCAGAGGTAAATTCTCAGAAGTTTTACAGAATATGGCTTACAAAACCAAGCTGAGGAATTTTCTTTTTGGATTTTATACTTATAAAATTTTGTTTTAATCTGCATGGTTATCCCTAAAATATTTATGATTAGAAAACTCTATGGGTCAGAATGGCTTAAATGTAAGTTGTTGGGTTGTTTGTCTTTTTAAGTGTTTTCTTAGAATGCTTATCATTTAAAGGTATAATTTTTTCTTAAAATACTCTTTTCTGTGGCCAGTAGTCTCCCTTCTCTTGAAAATAATATAATAATGATATAATTTTCTTTTCCTAAAGGGCAATTAATTAGTGGGGAATAATGAATAGATTATAAATACAACTAAGAGATGATTTAATGATTTTGGTGTCACTACTTTATTGCTGTTTTGTGCACTGTATCTAGTGCCCAGCAGACTCTGAGCCATTTCTTCACCTAGACAAATGGGTTTGTGTCTAGGAAATTCTGACTACATGAGACTGGCTGCAACAGATACCTGAGTAACTGGAAGGTAGATTGCCTTAAAGAAAGTGGCTTCTGGCAATTTGGAATCCCCTTTCTGTTAAATATTCATTATGAAAGCTCAGAAGAAATGTTCCTGTTGCCACCAGACAACTCACCATGAGGACCTTCTAATAGTCATATTTTCTGGAATCCAAGCCTAATTTCATGACAGTGAAAGTACACTTGAACCATTGGCAACAGGGTAATTTACTATAATGGAAAATCTAAGGAGCATTGCCCCTTCAAAGGTATCTCAGTGACCCCAATCTATAGTGGTCTTCATAAGGTCATGACCCCTTTTTCCTTTCATACTCTTCTGATTTCTTTCTGGATGCCTAATTGTTTAACTTTATAGGGAGTCTTTAACAATTTAAATGTCAGTTTTCATCTTTGTACCTATGCTATATATGTTTATATCCCTTTCAGTATTACCTTAAATTGTTACTGTTCATGTTATTCTTATTTTCTGTGCATGTATAAGTAATTTCATGCAGCACCCACTACCATATGGATTTTGTGTGCAAGAAGCTGTGCTAATGGTTGTGGTACAATAAAAAGTTTATAAGTATCTTGTAATAAAAAGTTTATAAGTATAGGAATATTATTGACAAACCTGTGATCCTCTTAGTGGTGCAAGACTGTAGATATTTATCGATAGATGTTTATTTGATGTTTACTGATAGGTGTTTATTTGCTAGATAAATAAATACAAATACCTAGACCATGATAGGAAGCAATCCAGACAAATGTACTGTTGTAAAAGATGAAAGTTTTTTTGTTTGTTTTCTCCATGAAAAGAAACAGTGTAGAGCTAGGCAGTGACATTCAGTGCCAAGGAGCTATCATCTCTTCCTACTTTCTGTTCTTTCATGTTCAACTTATCAATGACACACTTGATGAAGGTCTCACCTAGGAAGTCACTGACTGTCCAATGAGCTATATTCATTTCCAAAGTGCAACAAAATCCATCATGCCTCCTTTGACTTTGTTCTCCCTCCCCAAGTTTATCTTCCTTGAAATCCTAATGAATTCATGGTGATCCATCAAATCTTATCTTCCTGATGCTTTCTTCCACCCTTTTATCAGACCATCTATATATCCTATTGTAATCCCAAATCTATACCTCCTCTTACAGAGATAACATTCTGTCCAAACTGGTCCAGGTATCTTGAACCATATAGGTCACAGTGTGATTTTCCACTTTACGCTAATTTTTGTGAAGATACCTTTATGTGTTATTTAGGGAATTTCTGACTCACACTAGATTTTGAACCAATGTTCTGAAGTCTAAAAGTTAGTATTTAGAGCAGTGATTTAGATAATGGTTTATGCAATATTTCAGTCTTTAATAAAATAGAAATGTTAAGATCTATTTTATTCATTCTATATATTCAATGATACCTAGTTTATTTGTGTATTCCACAGACCAGCTAATTCTCTCAATAATAGTTACTCCACAGATATGTATTGAATAAATAAATGGATGATATCTAGAAACAAACGAACATGCTATTACAGTTTTCCTATTAAGCCGTTCTAAATAGAAATAATTATTGTTATCTAGATATTTCAACATTCAATCAATATAGGATGAAAGTAAAAAATTTGTCAACTCTGTTCTATATAGTTATTCTCTTAAATACCAGAATGTAATTGATTGATACATTCATAGTGAGTGAATTAGCTATTCATCTCCAACAATCAAGATACCATCTTTATTTTTTCCGTATACAGTTTGCTTTCCACAAACACTATGGACATTGCTTAAATTTTTGAATAGCATATCCATTAGACCTTGTCTTGCTCCATGATTGTATCCAAAATTCTGCACTCTTCTTCATGCCCCATACCAGGACATCACATCTACAGGCTTATATTTATTCTAATCTGCCACCCTGCTGTCTAGATGCACTTTCTGTTCTTTAGTTTATTTTTCTATCTTCTCTCTTAGTTAATTTTCCACTTTCTATTCTTTCTCTTTTAGTTCATTCTGGATGTGGTTCTGCTGGCTAAGATTCTCACATTGTATGTTAAAAAACCACATTCCCTAGAATATCCTACAAAACTCTATTTGATTCCTAGTTAACTGTCTAGATTCACTTGACTCCACTCATCCCCTAATAGAGATTTAGTGTTGTAGTTATTGAAAAGATGCTTTATGCAGGAAAATACCAACTTCTTAGTCATTACTCTGTAACTTTTTACATGATCTTCCAGTATTTTTAGTTTCCTTTTCAAACTGGAAAAATGTTAATACTGCAAGATGTATTTGCATATAATCCTATATATATATTATTGTTGTAGCATGTAACCACACTGGATTATAATATTTGTTTGCTGTCTCTTCTATTAAACTATGAAACCTTTGGCTGACACTTTATTTGTGGTTAGTAAATAATGAATGAATGAATGAATAAATGAATCAATGAGCAAACCAGTCAATCCTGAATTAGCCATCGGGAATACAAGATAGATGATTTTATAATTTATAATGTGTTTAAATTCAGACTTTTGGATGAATCAGTTTGTCTGCATTTAGTTTCCTACTCAGAAAAACATGAGGTGAGTTTCTCATTTCTATTACAGTCTTTCTGGATGTTGCTAAATAACGGTTGATGTTCATGTCATTTTTACATTTTTTTGTTAGACTTATTTTCTTAAAATGATTGAATTTAATACTAGCTACCATTTATTAAGTGTTTACTGTATAAATGTCATTATGCCAAAGTTGTGTAGATACCACCTTTAATTCTTGCAGAAACCAAGCAAGATAAGCATTGTCCTCATTTTAACACAAAGAAACCACAACTAAATTATGTCCTATATATTACTTCCAAAATCCTGTGGAAAGCAAAATATGAGTTTGAACTCAAGTTTTACTGATTTTTTGGATCAAAAACACCGTTCTTTCTACTTTGCAATATTGTCTGCCTACTTAGTCATGGTATGATAATAATTATTGGCAAATGACCAAAAATGCTTACTGGTAAGAGAGTTCTATTACCATCATTTTTTAAATAACCTTTTGTTCTTTCCACTTAACAGTTTACAATGTTTTCTAGAATGACATGTTTACCACTAGTGCAAGGTTAATGCTTTGATATAAAGTAGTGTTTATAGGAATTGTAAGTTCCTAGATTCCCATATGAGAGATCAAATTTTGCCCAGACTAGGTTCGCAAAATTCTGATTTCTGATCAAAATGTTCAGTTTATGAGAAATCTTTATACTGCATTTGTTCAGCGAACTCACAGACTTTTGTGAGAGAAAATTTTGTTTTGTTTCCCCAAAATAAAGGCAGATACATTTTAAAGTCTTTCTAGCATTATTTGATCCTTCATTTGTTCATACCAGACACATATCCATTTCACTCTTAGTTGCTAATAAATATGCGTGCTGTTTGATATAGATGAGAGAGATAGCTAGTACTTATCTCAAAGAATGACTGTTATTGCTTTGTCGTGTAATGAGGGTCAAAGCTTAAATTTTAAGTTTCTGATTTTTCTCCTTTTTGTTAATCATCCTCGTTTCAGTGGGTGGGAAATGTACCCACACTGTAATATACAGGAAATGATTAAGGAAAGACAAGACATGACATTTAATCTAGGTAATGGAAACAGAAAGGGGGATTATTTCTTTTCATATTTTTCTTGAACAAATTGGACCTTGTTCTTTTATAATCCATAGATAATGCATCATAATTGCCAGCTTGATTTTTTTAGTACTATTTTAAATTGTACAAAGTTGAAGCTAATGTATTGAGAAAATGGCATAGGAATGCAAACTCTAACTTTGCAACAAATGTGTATATAATGCATCCACTTTGATGATTTCTTTAAATTTACAGATTTATGGGCATATATATAAATACATAAAATCACTTTTATGACATACATATTTATATTTGAGCTCTTCTCTGTTACTACAGATCTCAGATATCCATGGTTGATATGAATAATATGATATTGCTACATATAGATTAAATTATAAATCATATTCTGGCTAAGAATGCCAATTTTCTTTAGTTTCAGAATAGAATTGCTGATATGGTAAAGGTAGCAAATTAATATTTTGCTGGGGTCAACTATTATCATTGTGTTGTGTCAAAGAGAAAGGTTATTTTTCACCCTTGAGTTACAGTTTCTTTAGCTTAGTGTTTCTCAGTTATTAAACTGTAAAATGTTTCTGGTAATAATATTTGTCCATAGTTATCACTTTTATCATTATTATTATTATTTAATCGGCACAACAAAGTAAACATAAAAATTGCTCGTGTTATACAGATATTTTTCAATTGATAAATTTACTTTAGAAAACAACTAAAGGATAACATAGTTTGCTTTTCTTTTTTTAAAAAGGTCTCGTATAACTACTATATTATTGGAGGTGAATGATACCCCATCAAGGAAAATGCAGGTTCAAAGTTTGTGTATTATTAGTGTGCATTCTAGTATGATAAATCCATTGCAATCCCTGACGTGAATTCCACATTTTACATGACTCAGTTTTACACTCCCTAAATAACCATGCTGAATAGTATTTTCCATGAGAAAATGAAGAAATATATGATTGTTGAGGAGATTGTCCCTGCTTCTTTTATTCTTTTTAAAGCTATACATATTTTGTGCTGTTTTCATCCAGAATAGTAATGTTTCTAAAGTCAGTATATAGGTTACTCTCCATTACAAATCTAAGCAAACCTGCTGTATGAGACTTATATAAGGCATATGCATGCACACACACACACATATACACCCCCAACACACTGAGACAGTCTCCTGTTCTTAATCTCTCTAAAACATATACTGAAGTTTCTTCTGACTATGAGTGATTTATAGGTGACCCTCTCAAAAAAGGCAAAGGTGTAGCTCAAATGCTGGTAGCTCAAATCTAACTCTATGATAACATTTCCATTTCCAGTGACTAAAAGTAAAAATCACCAAATCCCCTCCCCTTTCTACTTCCTTACTCTGTTAGAAATTATCCCAAATGGAAATTGGCCAGTGTATAAGAATTAATGTAGCAAGATTTTGACAGCAGAGATGATTAGAAGATTGGAGCTTCCTCCCAATTTATGACACCATTTTGTCTGCAAGGTGTCCCTGCGATCCTATTCTATTGGTTCTCTTCTGATATTTTCATGCACTAAGATGTTTATCCGGGGTTAATATTGTGGGAATAATACTAACAGTCAATTCTTGAATTTTATACTGGATCATTAATATCTATTCTGTTCAGTACTTCAACTTATATTCTGATAAGGTTTTTTTTTCTTTAATTTGTAGCAGCTTTCTACTACTATGTAAATAACTTGATTTAAATAACTCAATTCTGCATTTTTTTCATTGCACTAATGATAGTTGTTAAACAGGTTTTTTTTAAAGATTGTATTTATTTATGCATACAAGAAAGGGGTGTAGGTTGGGAGTAAGAGGATTCGCCAGAGACAGAGTGGGGAGCAGAACAGGCAGATCTAATGAAATACACTGCTGAGGGGAGCGGCGGGTCAGACAGGAGAGGTCTGCTGCACCATGTGACTTAGTTTCCTGGCCTGGGATCAAAGTCAAGTTGCAGTGGCAGGTGATAGCTTGATAGTGCTGAAACTTAATCCCTTGTGACACCAGGAAGGCCCTGTTAAACAGTTTTTGTATCATGCTAAGGAAAATCTCTGGCTTCTACTTGATAGAAACCAAAGACCAAAACAGGACTGAATTCTCTTCAAGACAAGGAAGAGTGCCTTAGTAAATAGAAATTGACCCTGAGAAGAGGAAGGCTATTCTATTAAAAATAAGAGGAAAAAGGAAGAAATGAGAAGAGTGGGAGGAAGGGGAATTAAATTCCATCTTATTAATGCAAACTACCCTCCCAATTCAGATCTCCAAATTGATTAATAAAAATAAAACACAACATTAATTGTATGAGCAGTGTTTTAATATGTAGAAAAAATACTGAGGGGAAAAAGCCTCAAAAAAAAAAAAAATAGGGCCTCCCTGGTGGCACAATGGGTTAAGTGTCAGCACTATGAAGCTATCGCAGCCACTGTAGGATGAGTTCAAACTCCGGCCAGGAGCTTCCTATGTGGCACAGTGGACCTCTCCTATCTCGCCCCACTGCTCCCCTCAGCAGTGTATTTCAGTCTATCTGCCTGTTCTGCTCCCCATTCTCTCTGGTGAATACTCTCACCCTCCCCCACACTTCTGGCCTATACCCCAGCTCTTGTATGCATAATAAATAAATCTTTTTTTTTAAAAATACCTAATGGGCCTCGCTGGTGGCACAACGGGTTATGTGCAACACTATGAAGCTGTCCAGAGCCACTGCAGCATTAGTTTGGTACCAGGCCAGGGAACTTCCCACATGGTCCAGTAGACGTCTCTTGCCTTGCCCGCTGCTCCCCTTAGCAGTGTACTTCAGTATATCTGCCTGTTCTGCTCCCCACTCTAGCAAATCTGGCGAATCTTCTCACCACCCCACACCTCTGGCCTAAATCCCAGCTTGTATGCATAAATAAATATTTAAAAAATACCTAATGTCTATGTCAGAAATTCAATAATCAAGAAAGTTGTGTCAAAATAGAACTCTTGCTTTGATGTTGCATGTAGCTGTATTTCTGTGGAAGCAAGAGAAGAGAGAAGAGATTGACTTGAGCCCCATAGCCAATTCAGGTCTCTGCCGAATACTTTTGAGTATACAGCCCTAAAGAGGGCAAACTTCATTAGTGTTTAGATATAGATATACATTTGTTAAATGTTATGATTAAATCATCACCAACAGGAAATTTCTATAAAGTAAATTTCATAGTAAGACCAGAGGAATATTGTTTAAAGTGAGTATTATGTCAAATTCATGTTCTATCTGAAAATTAATTCTGTCTTAAAGAAGAATCATTGACAGTTGATTTTCTGACAAATTTAGTGTGATGTAGCTCTTCACGCTTTCCATTCCCCTATCTTACCTTCCTTATGTTCTTCAACCTTTCTTGTACACTCTTTTTTAGCTTATTACATATGACATAGAACTAAAAACCTTGGTTCTCAATGATTCTAGTACTTACCTAGCAGCCATGCAGCTAAAGTCAATCCATTTAAGCCTTGAAAGAACAAAGAAATAAAATGACTATAAGTTACTCTGTATCCCCTATTTTTTAATTAACCAGTTTATTTGCTTTTATGTATTTTATATCATTTTTCATTTTTATGCAATGTCTGCTCTCTCCTCTCAGGTGTAGTCCCCGTAGGTTTCCCACCACCAATTCCCCGGGGGGAACCATCACCATAGTCCCTTGTACTCTTCCCTCCCCTGTTTTGACCCCTCTCCCTCCCCCTCCCCTGCAGAGTGTCTCTGAATTATGTTGCCTGTTAATTTTTTTGATTCATTATTTTTTCCTGATCCCTTTTTTGAATCCCCTGTATTCTTCTCTTTTTCTGTCCGACAGGCACAGATATGTAGCTCAGTCTAGCAGTTTTAAAATTCTGCCAGACAAGAAAACAAAACCCACCGTGTGACAGAGCAACCTGTAGGCATGGAAAGGGCTCTCATTAGAAAATACTTTCCTTTCATTTATTGTAACCAAAGTGCTGATAATAGTACTTTTACAGATGTACTATATGTGATCTTAATTCAAAATATTACTTTCTATTTCAAAATGTATTATTTTAATGAAAAGAATAAACATAAAAAGAACACATGTTTGTTAGTTTGTATTTGTATGATAGTTTTTACTTTAAAAAGGCATATAACTGCTCAAGGTAACTCATACTAAAGTCAGAACCAGCCTATGTCTTTGAAGATAAATTCAACCCTCTTTCATGAATTAAAATAGCACTTATTGAATCTGACAAATCATGTGGTTTGAACAAATTGCTCTACTTTAATTCAGTTTTGGTAGAGATGATGTTTTGTTATGTAGTAAAGAGGTAGCTTATTCTGTCCTTTAAAGATATATTAGATATTGTGTCTTTTACCTATCTTTCTTTTAATATTTTATTATATGGTCATATCCTAAACTCTTCATCCATACAAACACCTTCACTGCCAAAGGTATGGAACAGATGAAGACTACCCTTGAGGACCTTAGCTTCTAGGAAAAGTTTGCAATCTTAATTTGATTTTGCTGTCTGTGTTGGGAAATAGTCAAGTTTCATATTGCTATGACCTTTCCACTGCTTAAAACAGATGTAATTGTTCTTTTCACCACAACTTTCGACAAAATTGTATGTCCCCTTCTTCACCTTGAAACATCTTCCTTTCAAAGGATTCCCAGCAATTTCTGAGACAAAATAAAGTGCAATAATATAGGTGGTGGGGGTGAGGGGAGAGATGAAGACACTCAGAGAATAACAAACTGAAACCAAATGAATTAGAGTTCACCAAGTATGCATAGTCAATATACATGAGTCATGAAACTCATTGACTATGTCATGGATGATATGGTCTGCATTCCTATGGTCATTTCTGCTACCAAATATCCTATTATTCCTACATCACTGAATAAGTAGTATTTTCTTGCCTTTATTTGCAGAGATGAATCTGATATTTTCCATCACACTTTTCAAACAATCTTCACCTCTGCTCCTGCAAGGATCTGTCTTGTTCCTTACAAAGACAATGTTTAAAGACAATGTTTAAAACCCGTGTTCTTTTATAATTCACTTTGAAACACATATGCTGCATCACAAATCAAAAAGAAAGAATAATGCACCCAACTTGACAGAAAAATCAATTAAAATCATTGTCTGATAATGTGTTTAAAACATTTTGTATCATAACATAAAAATTTGCAAAGACAGGGTTGAAGTTAAACATGACAATTTGGAGAAAAGAGCCATGGAGTGAAGATGCATTTTTTCCCCCCCCTGGGTAATGCAAGCATGAAGAATTTGAAGGTTTTTATTTGGAAGGGGAAAAAAAACTGGTAGTTTGAAAAAATATGCCATATTATTAACTATATTTTCACATATTGTATATGCCTGCCACAAAATGTAAGTTATTTACATTTACATTTTGTCTAAATTTAACATAGCTGTTAACTCCTAAAATAACTGTGAACACTGCAATGGATCATACGTAAATTAGTAAATTATATCTTCCAAATTTGCAAAACATTTTACAAAGTTACTTTAGAGCTGCTGCTAGTGTTTAATATTGGAAAATTCTGCCTTTTAACTTACAATACTCTAATAAACACTTCAAGAGACCTGTTGAATATAATTTTTAATTTTTTTAGATATCATTGGCACATCTAAAAATTGGAAGAACCTCTGACATAAGAGTTCATACAAT
The DNA here is from genome assembly GCA_004024925.1 of Scalopus aquaticus. Lineage (NCBI taxonomy): Eukaryota > Metazoa > Chordata > Mammalia > Eulipotyphla > Talpidae > Scalopus > Scalopus aquaticus. The sequence continues at coordinate 2,098 of PVIJ01019771.1, read as the reverse complement.
GTGTCACAATATCTTCATACACAAACCTTCCCCAATTTAATTTATGCCCAAATGAGTATAATTCTGTATAGAGTTATCCACTTTGAAATCAAAGTATTATGTGTAATATAAAAAAGAATTTGTTTTCAAGCAAGTGTAATAACATTTCTGTTATTCCCTGACTCTAATAATGATTTTATATTGCTGACACTATGCCATACACTCTTCTGAAATACAAAACTCTGAAGGAAAAAGACAGTAATTTACTATAAGTAAAGAAACTGAGTCTGAAAGTTTTATGATCTTGCCTATATTCAAAGTAAAGTTGGGAAGCAGTGTCATATGTTTTACTTAACTTTAAAGGTTGAAGTTAATCCTGGTTTATCATCCTCTGTAAATCATATATTGTTTTCTAATATTTTTTAATATATATTTTTATTGTTATTTATGTCTTTTACATTTTGTATTCCCCTTGGGTAGCCCTACACCAATTCACCCGTGATCCATCTCCATGGTCCTTTGTGTTCTTTTCTATTCCATTTTGTGCCCTTAACCTCCCCTCACCCCCGCAACCACCCTCCCACCCTCCCCACCCCGGCCGAGTGTCTCTCTCCTATTTGGTTTCCTTATAGTCCTGTTATAAGTGAAACCATTCAATATTTTTCTCTTTCTTTCTGGCTTATTTCACTGAGTATGATCCCCTCTAATCCATGTCGCTGCAAATTGCATGTGTTTATCTTCTTTGAATGCTGAACAGTATTCCATTGTGTATATGTGCATTTTCTTCTTGATCCAACCATCTATTTTTGGACATCTGGGTTGCTTCCATACCTTTGCTATTGTGAACAGTGCTTCAATGAACATACGGGTGCATGTATCCTTTCGGATTAGTGTTTTTGTGTCATTTGGGTAAATTCCCAAAAGTGGTACTGCTGGGTCATATGGAAGCTCCATGTTTAGCAGTTTGAGGAATAGCCATACAGCTTTCCATAGTGGTTGGACCAGTTCACATTCCCACCAGCAGTGTAGAAGAGTTCCTTTTTCTCCACATCCTTTCCAGCATTTGTTGTTGCCTGAATTTTTAATGTGTGCCATCCTCACAGGTGTGAGGTGGTATCTCATTGTGGTTTTGATTTGCATTTCCTTGATTATAAGTGATGTTGAACATTTTTTCATGTATCTGTTGGCCATTTGTTTTTCTTCTTTGGAGAAGTGCCTTTTGAACTCTTCTGCCCATTTTTTGCAGTCAAAAAATTGGCCTTGTTTTTGTTGAGTTGTGTGAGTTCCTTGTAAATTTTTGTTACCAGTCCTTTATCAGATGTATTGTGTGCAAAGATCTTTTCCCAGTTGGTAGGATGTCTGTTAGTTTTGGTTAATGTCTCTTTTGCTGTACAGAAGCTTGTTATTTTGATGTAATCCCATCTGTTTATCTTGTCTTTCACTTCCTTCACTTTGGGGGATGTGTCTTTAAATATTTTGCTGAGATGTATGTCGTGTACAGTTTTGCCTGTATTTTCTTCTATACATTTTATGGTTTCAGGTCTTAACATCCAGGTCTTTTATCCATTTTGAGTTGACTTTAGTGCAGTATGTGAGGTAGTAGTCTAGCTTCATTTTTTTGCATGTGGCTGTCTAGTTTTCCCAGCACCATTTATTGAATACACTGTCCTTGTTCCACTGCATTTTCTTTGCTCCTTTGTCAAAGATTAGTTGTTCATAGATATGTGGCTTTAATTCTGGGTATTCTATTCGGTTCCATTGATCTTTCTGTCTGTTTTTGTTCCAGTACCATGCTGTTTTAATTATTATGGCTTTGTAGTATAGATTGAAATCAGGTAGTGAAATTCCTCCGCTTTCTTTCTTTTTAGTTGGTAGGGCTTTAGCTGTGTGAGTTTTTTGTGGTTCCATATGAATTTCATTAGTAGTCGATCTATTTCTTTGAAGAATGTCATTGAGATTTTTATTGGAATAGCATTGAATCTGTAAATTGCTTTTGGTAGGATTGCCATTTTGATAATGTTAATCCTTCCAATCCATGAGCAAGGGATGCCTTTCCATCTTCTTGTGTCTTCTTCTATTTCTTTCAACAGAGTTTTGTAGTTTTCTTTGTATAAGTCCT
>PVIJ01019770.1:0-22653 GCA_004024925.1 Scalopus aquaticus | reverse complement strand
GATCTGGTGGTTCTTTCTTCTCCTTGATCAGTCTTTTTAGCTTCTTTCCAAGTTCTACTCACCCGTGAGGGTGTTAGATTTATGTAGCGTTTCTGGATCTTCTCTGGGTTTGGCTGATGTCTCTTTATAGGCGGCTTGTCTTTTGGGAGAGTTGATACTAGCGTCCCTTCACCGCCATGTTGATGACGTCACTTATCTCCTGCTTTCAGGAAGAAAAAGGAGAATTAGGATCCTTGCACCTGCCATTTCTTAACTGTCTTTTACTCAAATTAATCAATGTTAAAATGGCATATTTTGGGTGACATTCTAGTAGTCTTTAGGCATATGGTAGAAGCAATATTTGTTAAATGAATATTAAAGGGAATGTTTTAGGAAGATTTAAATTTGCCATTGTTACATTTAATGTATTAAAACAGTACAGGAGTATACTGTTAAAACAGTATATTAAAACAGTACAGGAGTATAATCAGACATCAGAGGAGAGTGACTTTAATATTTAGTAACTAAGTAATTATGATTTGCATTAGGATGATGGCAGTGTGGGCAGATAAAAAGGTGAATGGGGAAGACCTTTTGAAAGTATGTATTCCTTAAATAACTGCTGTGAATCTACTTCGTGCTTTGGACACATTGATGAATCCCGTGGAGCTTAGTGTCTAAGGGAGGAAAAAGGAATTGGTCAAAGAATCACATAACTAAATGGTCACATCCTTTGGTGAGTGTTAGGAAGGAGAGACATAGGGGCCGCCAAGGGCATACAGCAGAGGGCCCTGACCTAAAGTAAGGTGACTGGGAAGGTGTCACTGATTAGTTACACATTTAAATTTGACAAAATTATTACTCATTTTTGAAGTGAATTTTAAAAAGTAGAATTATTTTCTCTGTGTAGATTTCTTCTTAATGTGATAAGAATAAAGATGAGATTAAGATAAAAGAACCAGGGCTTCATCTTAGTTTTCTAATCCTGGTGGTCTTGAGCTAAACAGCAGTATAATTAGAGTTAAGAACCTGAATTCTGGAGCTAGCCTATTTGGGGTCATTTCCACATCCCATTTACTGGCTGAGTACTTTGGGCAAGTTACTTGACTTCTGTGTGTCTTGTTATATGGTCGTAATAATAATAGCCTTTTATAAAGTTGTAAGGACTAAATGAATTAATAACATGTCAAAGTCTTGCAAGTTTCTAACACACAATAAGCTCTCACTGTTGCTGCCAATATTTTGTTATGATTATATATTCTATATTTCTTCATGGAACACTTTTCTTACGACTTCCTTGTTTCAGCATTTAAAAAAAACATTTTTTAATATGTGTAGACATTCATTTGTCATGCTGTTGAACATTTAGTCTCTGCTAATTATTGTGCTGGGTTTGGGGATAAAAAAACTCCTGAGTTTTAATGGGGGAGAGAGATACTTAAATAATTACAAAGCATGTGATAAGTGTTAATGGGTACACAGAAGAAGAGTTTGTGAGCACAAAAGAAAAAGTAATTCTGTGGTGGAAGGGTGGGGAAGGGCAGTGGATACAGACAGGGAATGGAGATTGAGGCATTGCAGACTGGTAGTGACTCAAACAAGGGAGAGAAGGTGTTTTCAGAATCAGGAACCAGGCAAATGTGAGCATGTAAGACTGCCTAGCACAGCATAGGGAAATTGTATTACTGCATGTGGATAGTTATAACAGATGAGACTGGAAAGGGTTTTGTACTTTATACTGTAGACAATAAGGAGCCATGGAACATTTTAAAATGATCAAATTTGTAATAAGGAAATCCCATCACAAATATTTTTTCCCAGGTAACCTTCAGAAAAAGTGAATCACTCTTTTGTCTCTAATCTCCTGGTGATTATTTAGTGCTCATAGGAGATATCCAGACTCATTACCTTGGCACACAAAACCCATAATGTTCGAATCCCTTTATATCATTCCAGGCTCATTTCCACGTAACTCTGTACATGTACTGACCTTGCCACCTTAATTGTGTTTCCTACAATATTACCTGTTTTTGTGTTTCCTTTCATGCTTCTGTAGAAACTTTATTCTTGTCCTTCCATAAGTTGTACACACTGCTCAATTCAAGTTATACCAGGAGAGTTACTTGCTTGCTCTTTCCCTTCTCTCAGACTACCCCATGTTAATGAAGAGAATGAGGATGTGTTTTGGGAATTAGACCATCACTTAAGCCCTGGGCTCCCTCTTCTAGGGTGAGATCTTGTACAAAATTTAAAAATCTTTAAGAACCAGTCTCTTTATCTGTAAATTGAGGATAAATATATACCTCATAGTGTTGTAGAAGGATTCAGTGAAATAATGTCCACAAAGCACCAGAGGATCCAACTTCAATAAATAGTATACAGAAGTATTATATCTCTGGAACATTCATTAGTTTGTTTTTTGTAATTTATTTACCTGACTTCTCCTCTACTAGACTGGACTCCCTTATGTAGGGATTTTGTTTTCTTAATGTATAGGACCTAAGTTTGTGCTTGATGCTTGGTATTTTTGTATTAATATATGTTGAGTACTTGGTGGCTTGTGTAGAGTACATCTAGAAGTTATTGAGGTTCCTAAAATGGTTGCACATTACAATCACTTGGAATCCTTTAAAAAAGAAAGATTCCAAGTCTTTCCACTGACTCAGAGTTTCTGAATCTCTGGTTGTCAGTACAGGGGATGATGAAAACTTAAATTTAGGTAAAGGTTTGGGATAGAGAGAGAATATACTGATTTTTCAAGGAACTTGAGGGATAGAATTGATAGGACCTGTTGACTTATGTGTGTGTAGTTTGGGTTGCTGAGAGGATGGTGGAATAGACTAAGGTAAAGAATTGAGGAGGAAGAACAGGTTTGGGAGTAAGATGAATATGAACTGGAGGTGTTGCCATCCCAGTGATGTTTAGTAGGCAGATGTAAATAAAATTTCATACTCAAGACACAAGTGGAGGCAAGTATTAGATATTTAGATATGTGTGGATGTTGAAGAGAAGTCAGGTCAAAAAGGGACTGAAAAGTGTCCATGGAATGGGACAATTATGTTATCTGTTTCAGGAGAGTCACAGAGAGAAATGAGTGATTGGAAAGTAAAGAAATAGAAATGGAGCACAGACTACTCTTCTAAGAAATATGGAGGAGAGAAAACAAAGTAATTAGAAATTCAATGCATGAATGCAATTTGTCATCCTTGGACCATATTAAGATTTTTATATTCAAGGATTACAAAATTCCTCAAATCTGTTCAAGTTAAAAGGGAGATTTTATTATTGTAAGGTTTCAGAGTGATCCAAGAATAGGAATTGTGCCACAGTTGGGTCTCTAGACAGTGGAACCTATTGTCAGGGACAGAGGCAGCTCTTCTCTCTTGCATTTTCATGGACCACTGCTCCCCTGCAACTGTACCCATCCTCCTTGCTGTTGCTTACTGAGCATATTCAAGAAAGACCCCAATGACCACCCAAACATTTGATCCTATTGCATTTCACCTTAGCTATGCAGAGCCAACTGGTCCAGTGTCTGAATTCCTAAATCCTAAGAGAAGAACATAAAATGTCACCCTCTTTTTTTTGTTTGTTTGTCTTTGGCTGACCAACAGAGTTAATTCTTCTGCGTCAGGTTTTCATTCCTGATTTAGTCAATTGAGTTGTGAGTGGAGTGGGGCCACAGGATACTTTGGAATCCTCCATCTAGGAGTTGTGGTATATAATGCATGTCTCTTACAGATCGTTCTTCTAGAAATAAGCTTTATCGAGGCTCCAAAACAGTGATAATAGTTCTAACTAGATTAATTTGGTTAATTTGATTCTAGGTAGAAAGAGTCCATCAGGTTAGCTCAACAGTAGGATAGTAGTGGTTATAAGGATGTACTTGGCAATAAGAAAGATGAAGTTCAAAACCAAAAATTCAGTATAGGGCTGACTGAGCCTCTTAGACATTGTTACTAGAAGACTTTTCAGGATCTAATATGGTACTGTTTTAGACTTTTGTGGTTTTTACTCTAGGGCTCAACTGTTAACGGACTCAGTGGTTCTTTATGTATGCCATGTGTTCACATACTCTTGTTTATGCAACAGCTGTTTTTCTTGTGTTCTACTCTGGTTTTTACCTTCTTAACTTATGCTCCCTCAGAATCTGGTCTTTTGAAACATTAGCTGGGTTATTTGCTCGAGTCTGCCATGTCCCTCATGACTGCACTATATGTCTGCTTGGTGCCAATTTGTGTGGCTAATTAATCATTTCATAGTTTGAAGTAAAAGGGGATAGGCATGGGACTCAGTACTTCTTTCTGGCCTCAGGGCAGATTTTCTTTTTGTCACTGGGCTGTTTTATTGTCTGCTGGTTAGTTTGTGAATGGCAGTGGTTGAAACTAGATTATCACATCTGGTCAACTGGCAGTAGACTTGGGATCATATAACCTGGCTGTCCATTTCATTTTCTTTTCTTTTTTTTTAAAGATTTATTTATGCATACAAGCTGGGGTACAGGCCAGAGGTGTGGGGTGGCGAGAGGGTTCACCAGAGACAGAGCGGGGAGCAGAACAGGCAGATCAGAAATACACTGCTGAGGGGAGCAGCGGGCAAGGCAGGAGAGGTCTGCTGTGCCATGTGGGAATCTCCCTGGCCGGGCGTTGAACTCCCTTCACTGCTGCGGACAGCACCACAGCGCAGCGCTTTAACCCGCTGCGCCGCCAGGGAGGCCCTGTCCATTTCATTTTCAGTATGTGCTGTAGTAGGGCAGCTTACTTTAGAGTGGCTCCATCGCCATTGCTTGCACTATGATTGACATATTTAATACAACAACATGACTAATTTACTAGCATAGACATCTGGTTAAGTGTTGTACAGACCATAGCAATAGTTGAAATTTAATAAAAACTTCATTCTTATCCTAATCTCAGTTTTTAATATTTAGACTATGGTTAAATTTTACATATGCCAATATGGAACTTTTTCATGAATTTCAGTGGTACTTTATTTTAACTTTATTAGTTAAATAATGGTTATAGAATGTTTTTAGAATTCCTATCTTTTTACAGTGTTAATCCAAAATATATTGTTGTGTGGTATGGACTAAATGGTAAGTCATATTGAATTAGATCTCTGATAAGGAAGGATGAGTTACTTTTTGTTGAACAAGATATTTATCTGATATAATCTTATTATATCTATCTGCAACTTCTATTTTAAGCAATGATTTAGTTTTTAAAATAAAACTACTTAAAAATAAGAACATACTTTTGGTTTTGAAAATAAAACATGTACATCATGAAATCTGAAAAGTCGAGAAACATAAAATTGATAAGACACATAAGACTGTAGCATAGTGGATGGTTTTACACAGGTGGAATTCCAGCTTGTTCGTTATTGTATTTGTTATCTTAGCCTTATTTAGCTGCTTTAACTTTATTTTCTCCTTTTGGTTAAATGGGAACAATCTTCTTAGATTTTACTCAGACCTTTTACTATGAGGATTAAATGACAGAATGCATATAAAGTACTTACTGTCATACTTGTCGTAGAGCCTAGCTGTTATAATATTAATGTTAGCTATTATAATTAATAGTTAAAGTATTTCATTTATTAGATTTCCAATTTACATGTCTTTAACTAGGATAAAACTGAAATTTCTTATGTGCATGCTTTTGAAAATGCAAATAATCTAGGGGGAAGTTAAAAATTTGAGCTTTTCGATAAGATAAATACTTTAGGGTTATTTTTGTTTTGTTTTGTTTTAAGATTTATTTATTTATGCATTCAAGAACTGGCGTGTAGGCCGGAGGTGTGGCGCAGTGAGAGGATTCACCAGAGACAGAGCGGGGAGCAGAACAGGTGGATCTACAGAAGTACCCTGCTGAGTACGGGCAAGGCAGGAGAGGTCTGCTGCGCCATGTGGGAATCTCCCTGGCTGGGGCTCGAACTCATGCTGCAGATAGATTCATAGGCTGAGTCTTAACCTGTTGCGCCACCAGGGAGGCCCAGTTTTGTTGTTTTTAAGGATAAAGGCTGAAAGAAAGTAGACAAATCACTGAATTTGTTATCAACAGACCTGAGTTCAGGTTCTGCATCTACTACCAGTTTGATATTTGGCAAATCATTGAGTTTCTCTTTCCTTATGTTCAATGGGGACATATCTAGGTGATTTCTAAAGTGCTTTCCAGGGTAAAAGTATTAGTTGAACTAAAGAAGCAATAGGATTATGCTTGTGCATAATAAATATGCAGATCATGTGCATACCCTAAGAGCATTTTAGGTGTGTTGCATGACAAATCCTGATAACTTTTTACCCTACTTTCTAGGTATCTTTGCCAGAGAAAAAGTGTCTTCAGGGAGCAAGGGTTAAATGATAAAATTTGATAACTTGTCTAAGGTGATTATTACAATACCTGCCATGTACTACTCTCCAAAAGATAACAGGTCTTCTTTTCTGGGAGCTGTGCTTACAGAAGAAAGCTGCTTCACCCAAGGTTCTTCTCTTCCTGGATATAGCCTTCATTAAATATTGGTTGATGTGAGGGGATGCAGAAAATTATCCTTTTCCTGATTAGAAAGGGACTACTTCTATGAAGGGCCATTTTAAGTCCAGGACTCCTGGTAGGTCTAGATGATCCTACTAATGCCGCTCTTACTCATCAAGATTGTTCGTTTTCTCCCTTGGCTCAGTTTTGCTTCCCTGTGCTCACAAAGGTGAAAACACCTGCTCCCCAATAAACCTCTTGCTTGCATATTTCAGAGTCTCAAAGTCTGTTACCTTGGGAACCTTAATTATGATAGTCATCTGCTTATTTGGGTAGTCTTTCCCAGGGATTTTTACATTGTAAAAGATGATTATATACTGAATGGATTTTAATTTTATGATTTTGTGTTCTTCTTTGAGATTGATATTGTACATCTACTTTGTAACAGGAATCCATAGCTTAGATTTCTGTTATTGTATGAAGTGCTATGAAGTACATTTTCAGGCCCCTTTGTTGGAATTTTGGGCATATTTCACAGGTTCTCTGTTTAGGAAATTTCATTATCAGTACTGCTCCCAGTTGCCTCAAGCAATTTAAATAGAGTTTAAAAAATGAAAAGTGCCTTCTTCTTAATATTAGATTGTGAACTCTTACTTTGGTATATTTTTGTATCTACTTACCCACATTTGTTTAATCTAAACTCCTAATATTCTAAACTTGCTTTCAAATATGTAGATTAATTTAATTATATTAGGTATTTAATTACATATTAGATATTTAAGATATGTTAGACATTTACAAGTTTTTATTCTGTTACTTATTATTGAGTCAGTCATGTTATAAACCCAATTTAGTTATTTGTATCTTATCTGAAATAAATTTCAGTAGTCTCAGTCTTTTACCTGACTGCTATTGAGGGGTAAATTACTTTTGTGTAAATATTAATAGCCAGTTTTAGAGTTTTGAAAGTGTTGATTAGAACGTTAAGCATATATAGATTTTGGGAATATATTTGATTTAGTTTCTATGACCATGTTTCTAAATTAGCAAATTTAGAGCTGAAATGAATTTTGCAATGAAAATTTTGGAGCTAAAAAGACCCATAATATTGTCCTTTGCGATCAACTTACCAATGAAGAAGTTGAGATTAAACAATTCAAGTGTCTTGGCGTGTACTAGAGAGAGGAACAAGACACATTTCAGATTCTAGAGAGAGAATACTGAATTAGCACCTGGGAAATATAAGTCTTAATTACAGTTCTAGCATTAGATAGCAAAGTGATGTCAGGTAAGACAGATAAACTTTTTAGGGCTTCATTGCTCTATCTGTGAAGTGATTCCATTATAACATGATTTCTTAGATGCTTTCCAACTTTCGAGTTTTGATTGCATGTCTTTTTTAGTAGAGGTACACTAGATAAAATGGGCCTCTACTATTTATAGTATATCTACCAAATATCAGGCTTATTTAAACATTTTACATTCACTATTTCATTTAACCATCACCCAGTTCTTTGAGATTGATATTAATAGTTGCACAGTATAAATGGGGATTTGAGACTTGGAGGTTAAGTAAATTTACAAAGTTTCTAAGAGGATAACAAAGTTAATCACAGGTCTGTGTGACTGTATCACACCTAAATTTAGATGGACTTTTGATACTGGAACACTTGTCATACTTTGCTGAAAACAAGAGTCGGTTGCATTTAGACAGGTCTGCTTCTGCTACCTTCTGTGTTTCAGAAGGTTACCTAGAAAATCCTTAGGGTGCAGAAAATAATACATTCTGTCACTTCAGAAATTTTGGAGAGAGCTGGATTCAGATACAACATTAGTGAAAGCCTCTTAGAGGCCACTTTGAAAGGCAAATTGAATAGGGATTGCACTCAATTCAGCATTAATAATTTAACAAATTGGGTGACTGTTCACTTCCTCATTAAAGTTGTAGATGACTCTATGTTAAGTAGAATTGCCAATACTTCAGAAAATAGGAATTATTCTCAGCTGAAAGTTGGTATAAATGAATTAGGGTTAAATGTGGTTTATTTGAAAAAGAAACTTACTATTGGTATGTGGTTTTATGATGAATAGAAAAACATCTTTGGAATTATTTTGGTACAGGACTTTTCTAGGTGAAGGTCATATTATTGCAAAAGTGAGAGCAGCCCATTTTCACTTAGGGTGATTACTAGTACATAAGAATTTGCTATTGCCATAGTTTTCTGGTTCTGTCTAATTCCTTGTTCATTTCTTTTTGAATTTTTTTTTCTCTCTTTGACTTATTTAGGATAGCCCCTTTCAATATTTCTTGTAGTTGAGGTTTTGTGATGGCAAACACCCTCTTTTTCTGTCTGTCTGAGAAGACTTTTCCTTTATATCTGAAAGGAGAGTCATTCAGGATATAGTATTCTGAATGGCAAATTTTATCCGTGCATATTTTGAATATATTATTCTATTCTCACTTTGCTTGTAGGGTTTCCTTTAAGAAGTCTAATGTTGGCTTCATGGGATTTCCTTTATAGTTTATCTGCTTTTGCCTACTAGCTTCCTTCAGTATTCTTTCTTTCTTTTGCGCTTTTGGTAGTTTCATGGCTATTTATTACTACATTTTGAGATTTTGGATTTAGATTTTAGATAACTAGGTGTTCTTTTAACTTATGAGCTTTTTATATTTCCTTCCTCAGGTTTGGGAAGTTTTCCTTTATTATTTCTTTGGATAAATTCTTTACTTTCTATTCTCTCTCTTCTCCTTCTGAGATACCCATTATCCTTATGTTGCCTTTCCTAATGGAGTCCGATAGGTTTCAGAGTATTCATTTTTTTCTCATTTATTTCTCTTTATTCTTCCATCTGGGTCCTTTGTGTGTTATCATTTTCAGGGTCACTAATTCAGTCCACCATTTGGTCTAGTCTGCTAGTTTTCTGCAGACCTTTTAATCACTTGTGATCTTTTTTGCATCCTGTAACTTCCTTGTTTTCCTGTTTAATCTTTGATTTCTAATTTCTGTTCATTAATTGTATTTCTCAAGTCATTTTTATTCTATATTTTCTTGCATTTCATTCGATAAGATAATATAATCCATATATAAGATAAGATAATCCATATCTTCATGATTGGGTTCTGGAGAGTTTTTTCCTCTTTGGAGTGATATGTACATTTGAGGTCTCAATTTGCCCTGTGTCTTTTTTTTTCCCCCATGCCCATTTTGCTGTATCAGATCTTCCTAGAATTTCTGTATTCTCTAGCATTAGCTAATTGGCAACTTAAGGGGGGTTCGCAAGAGGGCATGCTTGTGGGGAAGCGAGTACCATTCCTCACTTTCCATACTGACCATCAGCAACCAGGAAGCCCTGTGTTCACAGGCTCTGTTTATTGTGTTTACTTGTATGGAAGGTCTGGAGGATGCAGGTCTAGAGGGTGTGTGCTCAGTCTTTCCAAAGACCCCTGCCAAAGAGACAATGCATGCAGTATGCCTGGAAGTACTGCACTCTTCCCCACTATGGAGCCACATAGGCACTAAGATTAGTACTGTTTCCAGGCCATCCCTTTGTTACCCTCCCCAAGGCAGGCCCAGGAAAATGTCTCTGGGCAGACAGAATTCACTGTGGCTTCCTGAAGTTTCTTTTTAGGTGCAGGCTGGAGATTACACTGTGGGGCAGAGGTAATTATCTTCCACAGTTCTCCAGGACAGATAGAGACAGTCCTTGGAGCCTGGAGACTCTGCCTAGGATGATACATGGCTCTCCCCACTGCCATACCCAGTCCTTGGCCACTTGGGTGTCCTTAACTGTTGAACAGGCTATCCTTTCACTGTGAATTATGCTCTGTTCTTCCCAGGTCCTGGATGTGAGAGAGCCTGGGAAGCTGTGGAGGAAGGGCTGTATATTCTGGTGAATTGGCACTGTTCCTTACTTATGTTTCTCAGTCTTTCCTTTCCAATTGTTTCTGGCTCTCCTCCTTACTAAGACAACTAGTCTTCACTTCCTTATCTCCATTCCAGATGTGACTGCTCCCTCTTGATGCTTATCCTTCCTATCCCTGAGGGAAGCGATGACTCAAGGATCCTGTCCATCTGCCATCTTCTAGTTGGACTCTTTGTTGGTGTCCTGACTAGGAATTGTAAATACCTTAATCTCTAAAGAGTACTTTAGAAAGTTTACTTTTGCTGCATAATAAACCTCCCTTACACCTTGGTATAAAGCATCCACTGTTTTATTTGTTCTAGATCTGTGGATCAAAATTTGGACTAGGCTTAGCTGAATGGTTCTCCTGCTGGCCTCTCTCTGAATTCCTCAGTATAGTTGGAGTTATCTTTTGGTTTGATTGGGATGGCTAGTCTAGGGTGGTCTCACTCAAATTGCTGGTTATATCCAATGACTACCCATGTTCAAGGATATCCTTGGCTTATGTGATTTCTAGCAATGAGAAAGAAAATCCCATTGTGCAAGCATTTTTCAAGTCTCTGCTTGTATCTCATTTGCTCTACCATTAGCCAAGGCCCATGGCTAACCCAGAGATCCTGTGGGAGAGAATTATATAAGAGAATTAATAAAAGCATTAAAACACAGGTATGATTCATTGAAGGCCATCATTGTAACAAGCTACCACAGATACCATTTTCTTCTTTGCATCTCAGTAAGTGTTTTAAGAGATGTATAAATAAGAGACAATAAAATTTAAAGGACAGAACGTTTCTGAGGAGAAAAAAATCAGGAAAAGGTTTTATGATGTCATTTAAGTTGGAGAGACTAATTTCATCAGCAGGCTGATTTTATAAACCTTTCATTCCTTCTGTATATGTTAACTGACATTTTTCTTTAAAGAACTTTTCAACACCAATCAGGGCTATTTGGTTACCATGTCTTTAAGTACATACTGGAATGGCAGGATGCATTCTTTTCCTTTTACTACTCATTTTCAGAATAAGAGCTTACTGTAGTGCTGATCATGAGGCTTTCTTGTCTTTTTACTTTCTCTTGAGAAAATAGGACTCATGGGCTTTTTAAAAGTATATTTTATATTTTATGAACTCACGGCTTTCATTTATATGCTTATTTGGTTTAGTCAGTTGAAGTCAATGTGAGTTTTTGATGGGCAAATTATCCCAGTTTTAGCTAGTGGAGGGGCCTTCAAGATACCTTTGCCATTTTGTTTGATAGCTTCTTTGCTTTTTGGAACAATGTCTCCCAGTTCGTTTTATAAAATTCCTCCTCCAGTCCTAGAATCAGCCATTTCTTCAAAATGTTCTGGTTCCTTTTAGTATGGAATGATACTTAGATACCAGAGTCTGTGCATTTAGAGTGCTCATTACTTCTGGGTTGTCATTGCTTTTAAGCTTTAAGAACAAGGATTTATTTAAAAAACAAAATGAGTTCAAATTTAAATGATAAAATGGTTTTTACGTCTTTTACCCAACTCTTCCCTAGATTTCTAATACCTTTAAGGTAATGAGGACTATTAATGAGTGATAAGGTAGGATGGTAAATATTGGAGGGGGGAAAAAAGAATTTTAATCTTCCAAACTCTCTTTAGTTATAGTATATCAAATATTGGTTACTAACTGGTAATGGTTAGCATGGGTGGTAGAAGGATGGGTGATTAGATAGTTTGGACTCTGTCTCTGTTGGTCTTTTTAACACCAAATCATTACAGTTTGGTTGGTGCAGAGAGAAATCCAAGAGAAATCCAAGAGGAATAAGATTAGTCTTTTTGTTCAGCTTCTTTCTGACTTTTGTTAGAGACTCTCTTGAGAAGTCCCTTAGCCATTTTCAATCTGTTTTTTCATCTATGAAGATAACTTTTGTGTACAGTTCTCAAAGATATCATGATTAAGTGAGATGTTTTGTGAAACCGAGTTGAAAACTATTAAGCACTGTATATGAAAGTAATCTTTTTTTATCATGAAAAAGCTAAAAATGAGAGAATGCTTATAGAGATCTTGATATATTGTTTTAAGCATAGTCTTCAACAAAGGATAGTCTGTTATTAGAGGACATCTACTTTTATGTGTTAGACTAGTTCTGTTTACTGTTTGTTATTAATTTTAAAATACATTGTTAATACCTGCTTTGATTTCTTTCCCCCTTCTGCTTGTGTTTCAGACTCCTGGGAGAGTTGGCTCTCAAGGTTCTGATTTAGATTCATCAGCAACTCCTATAAGCACAGTGGATATTAATAATGAAAGCTCTTCAGAGGTATGAAAATAATAACCTGGTAGTAAAATTCTGTGTTATTTAAGGGGAAATAGCGAATATTTGGAGTAATGATTGTTAATTTAGACTTCTGTTGGAAAAGTTCTCATAACTTTTTTATTTTTACAAAATTGGAGTGCAACTTTTGAATAGTAGGCTGAAATACTGTATATTTAGACTGAATATTGATACTGCCAGTTGTATTTGATGCTCATGTTACCTCAACCTAAGGAAGATTTTTAAATCTGTTGATAAAGAATTACTGGTTAACTAGTATTTATGTGTTTATACTGTTATTAATGATTGAATGAAAAATAAATCTCAAAAATTTATTATGTATGGTTTGCTAGCTTTATGACTTTGTAAAAAGGTTTATCTTTGGCAGCTTATTAAAAATTAATGGAGAAATTAAACCTAAAGAAGAAAAAACTTAAAAATTTTGAGAATTCATCCTTAGTAGGGATGGATTTTTTTAAATGACAATATTTACTTATTACAGAACAAAGAAAGTAAGAAAAACACAAAAACCTCTCATAGTACTGCCACTCAGAGATCAACATGCATTCTGCTCTGTTTTTTGTCAGTTGCCCCTTTCTGGGCTCAGCTGTACTGCCTACCCAGTTCCCTTTTCTCTGCTCTGTCTTTCTCCATTTCTGTTGATGAGTTGTCTCTCTTGCACATTTCTGGGTATGACTCTCTATCTGTTTATGTTTCTGTTTTGTTTCTCTCTGACCTTCGGTTTCTTCTGTTTATCTTCATGTATGTATATTTTAACCATAATAAGATTTTACAATGTTGTAAGAGCAAGAAGAAGGGAATTAGTTCAGCTTTATTAAGAACATATTTAAGAAAATACTTTTAAGAAAAATATGCCACACTGGGTTCATGATATGATGAACTCAATGTGCTCAGCTGTAACCTTGGAAAGGAATCTATTCATAATTGTTGATATTAGTTAGACCAAAATCAAACAGCCAGAAAGCCCTAAAATAAACAACAACAAAAATCAGTACCCAGTGGGTAGTGAGCCTGACAATACTACTATGTTTTCTTACTAGAGTCATTTCCTACTCTCTCAGATAGTGGTACTCTTTCTCTGTTCTCAAATATCCTATGTCTCTTAACTTAGTCTCACCTTTCCTCAGTCACCTCTTATGTAGTATCATTGAGAAAATGGGAACCACTGGATGAGTGTTTTCATTTTGTCACCATACCTATGTAGTTGCACCTGCATTCTTTTTCTTTAGTACAGGGGGAGGTAGTTTCCTTTACCTGTTAAATTTCAATCATTTCTCTTGTGCTCTGGATTCCACTCTCTCATATTTTCAACTTACCCTCTCTCTCTCCTGCCACTTTTGTTTTTACTTATGTCATGAATTATTTTCATTAGCATACAAAGAAGTTGAATATGATATATGTAAAAATAATCAAAGAATGGACACCAAAAAGTAAACAAAAAAAACCATTCCTTTATTCTGAAATCCCTCCTTTAACTCTACCCTCTGCTTTCTTTTAAAGTTAAACTCTAACATGTTGTTTATACCCTCTCTTCTTACATTTGCTACATATTTCTGGTAAAGAGAATGTTGTATCATTGTGTTTAATAGTAATGAAATACCAGTTTTGTTTTGTTTTTTTTTTCTGTTAGTGTTTTGTATGTCTTTTTCTGTTTTTGAAATTTTTTTCTTCTTGTTTTAGGTGTAATTTTGATTCTTGATCTGTTTTGTTTTAATTTTACTGTTTTTTTTCTTTTACAACAATTTGTTCTTGATAGTGTAGACAGCTATTCTGGATATAGTTTCTGCATTTCCTACCAGAAAAGCCTTGATCTACTACTATATGAGGACTCCCAGAGCCTGATTTATGCATATAGGTTCCCAGATATTACTTCAGCAATGTTCTTGTTTTGTTGGACTTTTTTTTTATTTCCCACTACTGTCCCTCTTTCTGCTTCCTCCTAACTTCAGAAATCTCACTTTGTTTATTAGTGGCCACTAGTTTTTATAGATACTTTGTTTTGTTGATTCATCCTCTGTGTAAAGATCCGATATTGTCTTTGTCATTTTGACTTGCTTTGCTACTACTCATAATTCCCTTAAATTCCTTCCATTTTTTAAAAAGATTTATTTATTTATGCATACAAGCTTGGGTACAGGCCAGAGGCATGGGGTGGCGAAGAGGGCTCACCAGAGACAGAGTGGGGAGCAGAACAGGCAGAGAGACGGAAACACTGCTGAGGGGAGCAGCGGGCGAGGCAGGAGAGGTCTGCTGCGCCATGTGGGAATCTCCCCAGCTGGGCGTCGAACTTGTGTCACCGCTGCCAACAGCTCTACAGCGCAGCGCTTAACCGCTGTGCCACCAGGGAGGCCCAAATTCCTTCCATTTTGTTGTAAATGGCAACATTTTATCTTTCTGTGTGGCTGACTAGTATGCCATTGTTTGATATATCACCTCTTGATCCAGTCCCCTGTTAGTGGGCACTCATGGTATTTCCATTTTGTAGCTATTGCCAGTAATACTGTACTAAACACTGTAGAACTTATAATTGTTTTGAGTTGATGGTGTCATGTTCTTGGGATAGACTTTGTTTTGAAATCTACTAATCATTCTATATATACCTTTTAACTGATGAATTTAAGCCATTTACATTTAAGGTGATTATGAGACAAATGCTTATCTTCATTTTGTTATTTAAAAATTGTTCTTGGCTTGTCTTAATTTTTGATGTCTTCCATTTATGTTTTCTTTAGCTTCCTTTTCCTCATCTTTTATGTTACTTCTACTGATTTTTGTTTGAGGTTTCTGTTGAAGTTAATATATGATGGACAATTTTTGTTGCCCATTGATTGACCCCTTCCTCCATGTTGTATAATTTAGGTGTTTATTACCTCCATATTTATTTATTCTGTTTTGTTGCTATATAATGACCCTTTAGTCTGGCTTGGTGTTAATAAATTCTTTTAAATTGTGCCTTTCATTGAAGCTTGTTACCCTTCATTTTGTATTGAGTGGTTAACTTGCAGGGTAAAGCATTCTAATGTGGAAATTTTTGTCTTGGAATACTTGTTGTCTCCTGCCATTCCTTTCTTGCCTCTAATTTTTCTACTGAAAAGTCTGCTGATAATCTAATTGGTATTCTTTTATAGGTTACTGTTCTTTCTGTCCTTGTCATTAACTTCATTAACTTTGAGCAGGTTTTTTTTTTTTTTTTTTTTTTTTTTTTTTTTTTTTTTTTTTTTTTTTTTTTTTTTTTTTTTTTTTTTTTTTTTTTTTTTTTTTTTTTTTTTTTTTAAATAATGTGTCTTGAGTAAGTTGCCTTGGTACTTTGTTTGGAACTCTTTGGGTCTCTTGCTTCAGGATATCTGATTTATTTTCCAGACTGAGATGATTTTTAGTGATTATGTCTTTAAATAAATTTTTTATGGCTTTCTCCTTCTCTTCTTCGGGAACCACCATGATGCCATTATTTCTCTTTAGGTTATCCCAAAGAGCTCTTAACATTCTTCAGGTCTCATCAGAGATGATTTTTCCAGTAAACTTTCCTTGACTCATATTGGAACAGGTGTTTCTTGCTGCTTCTTTGTACTTCTGTGGAACCATAGTCCCAAGTCTCTTGAAAATTATGATTATTTTGAGATTAAATAATTTATTAAATATTTGTTGTTGCCAGACACTGTTGGAAATCTGGCAGTGAATAAAATAATAAAAAAAAATCTTTGTTGAGCCTCCCTGGTGGCAGTTAAGCGCTGCGCTGTGGAGCTGTTGGCAGCGGCCATGCGAGTTCGACGCCCCACCAGGGAGAATCCCACATGGCGCGGCAGACCTCTCCTGCCTCGTCCGCTGCTCCCCTCAGCAGTGTATTTCTGATCTGCCTGTTCTGCTCCCCGCTCTGGCTCTGATGAACCCTCTCGCCGCCCCATGCCTCTGGCTTGTATGTATAAATAAAAAATAAATCTTTAAAAAAAAATCTTTGTTCTGGTGGAGATTAAATTATAGTGTTGGCAACAGAACCCCAAATATAATAAAAATGTACGGTGGGAGAAAATTAATGTTACGGAGAAAAATAAAGCAGGGAAGGGGTGTTAGGAAGTGTTTTAAGTGGTTGCAATTTCAAATAGGATTGTTAGGGAAGACTTCTGTGAGAAAAGGGACAGCTCAAAGAACTAAAACAAGTGAGGAAATGAGTCATTGGATTTCTGGAACAAGCTTGTTCCAGGCATGTGGAGTAAGTGGAAAGTCTTTGAGGTGGAACATGCCTGGCATGTTGAAAAAGCAGCCAGGAGTCTTGGGTGGCTCCAACACAGAGAGCCAAGGGAGATTGGGTCAGTGAGGTAATCAGGCCCATCTCATGTAGGGCCTTATAGGCTGTTAGAGAGAGGTTTTAGATTTTCATTCCTAGTGAGATAGGAAACCATTGGAAAGTTTTGAGCAGGAAAGTGACAGATTTGTGAACGTTTTTATAGGATACACTTGAGCTGCTGTGTGGAAAATAAACTTCTAGTAATGTCAAGATAGAAGAAAGCTTGTTTAGCAGGCTATTAGACTGATCCACGTACAATGGAGGGTGGCTTGGATCAGGATGATAACAGTGGAGGCCCTGAGATTCTAAATCTATTTTGAAGGTAGTTCTGGTAGGGTTTTCTGGTTAGTGGATATAAAATGTAGTTATTTCCCTTTCTAACATTTTCATGAAGGCTTTGAACTTCTTGAGGGTGGGAACTTTGCCTACTTACTATTGTGTTCTCAGCACAGTAGCATAATAGATGGAGCCTAGTAATCTTGTTCAGTAAATACTTTTTGAATGAATGGTTGAATGCTTATTTCTGGAAAGTTGCAGTGAAGAAACCAGATAAAGTGAAAGGCAGCATAAAATTATCATCTAAAAACAGACTCAACAATGCATTCTTTCAAAGGAGTATACTTGGGACTGTGGTTGCTTAGAAGATAGCTCTTTCATCAGTTAAAAAAAATGAATGCTTTTCTTCACTTTCATCCCCTGGCTAATCTCCGTTTAGGACAGTTTTGGCAAAATGATATTAATGATAGTCAAAATTTGTTGGATGTTTTCTTTTGTACCAGGCGGTATGATAAGCATTTCACATGATTATTTAATTTAATTCTCATGTAGACCCATAAGAAGTAGGTATTTTGTTATCTCATTAACAGATAACAAAATTGAAGGTCATACAAGTGACTGAGAGTGGTGTGAATCCAGGATTTATTCCCAAGCCTAGCCCTTGACTGCTACCCTGGCTTGATGCTTATTTTAGAACCTTGTTTGCAATTCTTCCTTGTTGTTAAGTGATTTTAGTGACTAAAAGACCATCCTAACCTCCCAGTTCCTTAATGTTATCAATGCCAAAGGTCTCTGTTCTTTTTTCTAGCTACTTAAGCCAGTGGCAGCACATTCCATCTTGAGTATCAGAGTAGTTTCACCAGAACTGTTAAAACTCTGTCTCCCCAATCATTACTGTAACTGCCTATCCTCTCAAAAACTTACTCATATTCTCATTATTAAAGTCCTTTTTGAGTATTTCAGATTTTTAATTTCCATCATTTCTTCTAGTTTCTCAACCTTTCCTGGCTTCATTTCCTTTCTTTTTAACCATACATTTAATAGCAATTCCTAATGTTGAGTGTCTTAGGCACTCTACTAAGCATTTTATATGTAATACAATAACTTTGGAAGAATAAGTGCTGATATTGGCTCCATTTTATAGAGTAGGAAGCTGATATGTGGTAAAGTGGTTTCCTTAAGTTCACATATTCAGCATTGGTTAAACTCAAATCCGTATGTACTTTTTGACACTAAAACTCATGATGTTATAACTTATTATCTTCATTTTTATTTGCTTTCTCCCTAGTGCTCCCAATCCTATTTATTCTCTTCTTCTACTGTTACTATCTGACAAAACCCCAGAAATTAGGTCAGTATAGCAGCACACATTTAAAAATAAAGATATTGTTCATTATAGGGAACTTTAGAGATTGTTTTAAAATTATTTTATTTGGCTTAGCAAATTAAAAGCAGGGTTACCTGGGAATTACGGGTATGGGAAAGAATGGATCTTAGGATAGGGGAAAATGGTGAAGACTTAAAATTGCTTTCATTATAAGAACTTTGTTGTTTAGCATATAGTATCATATAAAGGTATTTGTTATACCTGCCAGTCATTTCTTGATCTAAAATAAAAACTAATTTGCTAATTATAGTGTTCAGAGGTTCAGGGACAAAGTATCATAAACAAAAATAATAATATTCCAAGTAAAACAAGTGATGGCTGTAATATAATTGAACCAAAAGAAATTTACAGCATAAAGATGGGAACTAATTTTTGAAGACCTACTTTAGGTAGATCTTTCACTTTTTGTACAACTACTACTTGAAAATTCATTTATATTACTAAAAGGAAATATACTAATTATTTCTAGTTATGTCTATTTTTATCATCTTTACTTTGTTTTATAATTTTTAAAATGTATATCCTCCTAAAAGTTGTTATTTCACAGGGTTTCATCTGTCCATTATGTATGAAAAGATGTATAACTGCTATTGATTTGTCGGAGCATTACCAGAAAGTGCACGCTGAAAATGAAACAAGAGGACAGGAACTTCTTAATGACTCCAGTGTTACTGTGGGTCTTGTATATTTTGTTTTAGCAGCTTGGTTATGGGTTGCTCAAAATAACTTTGTTTTTCCTTGCCTGGGTGCTGCTTAACTCTTTTTGCTACAAGGGAATATGGATTGCTTTAATTCTGCATGCTTTAAAAAAGATTCAGTAAGAAAGAGAGGCTCTTGGGAAGTCAGCTTGGTTTCTTTTACTGTTGCACCTTTTTGTGAATCTGTAAGTGAATCAAAAGCTTAAGTTAATATTTTTGCATAAACTTTGCCCTGAGATCTGAACTGTAAAGTGAATGGTATATGTTAATGTTTGTAAATTGTGTGTTGTTTTGCTAATTTTTTAAATGAATGTATTAAAATGTTTTAGGTTAAAATGCTTTACTTTCATGTCTCGAAGGCGGACTTTGCATATGAACCGCTACTGTCTCTATATGGAAAAATACACATTATTAGAATCTGTATTTACCCCTACCTCAACCTTTGTTTTGACTCCCTACACCTGAGGGAGGTGACAGAATGAAACACATTCTTCATTAATAGTGCATCTCTCAAATTTTTCTCGGAAGTTTGTGCTGGTACATATCTAAGGTTGAGGGCCAGTGAGGGGCAGTGTCACCTACTTTTAGCTTGAAAAAAATTTTAAGGTGATCATGATATATCTCCTATTAAAAAATCTCTTATAGCAGACTAAAAATGCAGAACATAGCTTTTTTGAATTTTTTTCAAATCTTATAAAAAATGAAACTTGTACTATGGAAGACAAAACAAACTTTCTGTGAGGTAAGTGTGTAAGAAGACAACTGTTAAGGTTCTAAGAAAACAGTCTAACTAAACAGTCACTTATTTAGCATATTAGTAGAGTACCTTAATGTGCCAGGTATTTTGGCATAGGTATAAAGGAGATAAAATGATAAATAAGACATGTAAGATGTGGTCTCTACCCCAGGAAATTTCTGTAATAAATATTTGTGAAAAACAGTGCAATAGCTAATTTGGCTTTAGGGGATCTCCTGAAAAACTGAACTGGTAAGCGGTTAATACAGATGTTCTTTAGAGTGATGGGGAAAGTGTCTGCATATGGGTGGATACCAGTTATACTAGCTGGAGTAGTTTCAGCAAAAATGGAAGCATGAAAGAATCTTGGAACTCTGCTTAGCATTTACCTGTTGTCTTCTTTCTAGAACTTGTGAGTCATAGTTTCTTAATTAGGTGTTAGCTGTTATCAAAAGTGACAATTTCATCTACTTGTCACTTAGATAGGAACGTTCCTTTTAACTGAAAGGATACTTGGTACAACAGGAATGCTGTAAGTATCAAGTTAAGTTCTTAGCTGCTGTGGATCTTAGCTGAGAAAGGATTATAGATAATGGAAGAGTAAGGAACTTATTGTTTTAATCTTAAACTGTGTGTGGTTTTATTCGAAGTCAGTGAGAAAATTGAAATAATTAAGGAAAATAAATGTAGTGGCTATTTTTACTATTTGTTTGCTAACAATCCTTGTGTGGAAATTATGTACCAACTTCAATCCCCTTGTTTAGGAAAAACAGAGGGGCCTTTAATATCCAGAATTAGTCTTTAATACCCAGAATACAATGTACCTGAACTAAGATCATACACTCTATTCATGTGACCTCCTTCAGGCACTTACTCTGAGCTTATTTTACATTTATTTTAAATGAGTGATGTATTTTTAGTAAACTTTTCCCTTTAATCTGCCCTTCTCATCCATAGCTGGATAGCATTGCTAAAAATGTCGTACAAATAGTTTTTAGAAGTGTTTGTGGAAATAGAAAACTAGTTGTAGGAAAAACTATATAAAATGTGGTTACAGCAATTAAAGAAGCTTGCCAGATTTAATAGAATGGAAGACATCCATTTGCCGATTATATTTATGCCCTTGAGACATCAAACAGGTTTAATATATATATTTTAAGAACACACTGAAGTATATATGTACTTTTGAAAGATTTATTTTTATAAGAAATATCCCTAAATTTAAGTTTTATGTCAGCATACAAGCTCTAATCACGTGGAAAATTTACTTAAGTGGAATATTTCTGTAATTAAATATATATCACTGAATTTCTAAAAAATTTTTTTAGGGGTGAGTCAGTCCTTTCTTAAGTATTAACTTGGTAATATGTGGAAGTCTAAGAAGGTGTGGCATACCTTAATGTGAGCATTAGCCTTCTGGATCCTTAGGTATCCAGAGCCAAAACCTGGAAGTAGAAACAAAAACAGCCAAAGTTGTGAAGATTAAATAGTATAATTTGGGTATGGATTTTCTGAGGAACACTGTAATTTGTCTTCTAGTTACTAGTGGAAGCTGAGACACAAAAGAGAAATGATGGGCTAAGTATTATGGGGATTTATATGCTGTTGCACTCAAGGCATGTTTACTAGTGTGGTCCAGCAGTTATTGGGCAGAAGTTATAGGGTGTCAAATTATGCGTAATATAGAACAATTATGTAACGTCATGGTAGATAATAATGGTTTTGAAGAAAGAGAGCATAACATTAGGTAGATTAACCCACTAGCTGGGAGCATTCATTCAGCTGATAACGCTGAGTGCCAAATATCTCTGTAGCCTGGTGGCATTATTTTGCCATCCATCGCACATCCTCAGTTACTAGTGTTTGCTCATCTCAGGAGTTTCCTAGGGAGTCATTGTGTTCACTCGCCTGTCATCCCCTGCCCTTCACTCTGGCTCTGTGATCAGAACTTAACTCTTTTTCCCATATGGAGAATGGCTGTGATTCACACCTCTTCCTCCACTTAGTTCATGCTTCTCCATTTGCTTTGCATGCCTTTCTTTTCTCTTTCTTTTCTCTCTCCTACTCATCTTTAGTACCTAATTCCAGTGTCACATACTTATAATAGGTATGTATTTGTATTTTTTGTACATTAACTGCTGTCATAGGCAGAGTTGGATACCTCTTCTCTTTTGTTCCCTGTAGTTCTTTATATGTACTTGTTAAGTATGTATATATATATATAGTCTTAACAAGTCTTAACAAGTCTTAACAACAAAGTCTTAACAAGTCCACATATATATGTATATATATGTATGTATATGTATATATATATGTATGTATGTATATACATGTGTATATATGTACTTGTTAAGACTTTGTTGTTAAGACTTGTTATATATATATATATTATATATATATATATGTACTTGTTAAGACTTTGTCTGGTAATGTTTTTTGGTTACATGTGTATAGCCCTAATACTTTGTGAACTTTGATTCTATTACATAATGTGCATAAATAATAAACAAGGATATGCTATTTGTATAGCACTCAGTGAAGGAGCAGAATTTTTATTTGTTTGTTTTTTAGTTGTTTTTTTTTTTTTTTCATTTTTTTTTATTGTTATTTAT
>PVIJ01019769.1:0-22655 GCA_004024925.1 Scalopus aquaticus | reverse complement strand
TGCCCACCATATCACACACACACACACACACACACACACACACACACACAGACATGCCAACAAACACAATGGCACATAAATGACACCCCCAAAAAACACATAAAGGAGTCTCCCTGGTGGCACAGGGGATTAAGTCTCAGTGCTATCAAACTATTAGCCACTGTAGCACCCCAGTTTGATCCCCAGCCAGGGAGCTTCCCACATGGCTCAGCAGACCTCTCCTGCCTCACCCGCTGCTCCCCTCAGCAGTGTTTTTCAGTGGATCCGCCTGTTCTGCTCCCCGCTCTGTCTCTGGTGAAGCCTCTCACCATCCCACATCTCTGGCCTACACCCCGGCTCTTGTATGCATAAATAAATAAAAATAAATCTTAAAAACACACATAAAGGTTTACATGCAACATGGCACGTGTAGCAGGAAATATTTTGTTAAGGTGTAAGGGAAGGGGGGCGGTCTCAGCAGAGGAGCCTTTGTTCTTCACTAAAAGCTGGGATGTGTGAGAGCAGTTTCTGACTCAGCCATTGAGAGTTCTTGGAGCAGGCTGGGGGGTCAGGAGGAGGCATGGAGAAGGGCTGTGAGGGGCAGAGGCCTGCAGATGGCTGCACATGTCGCCAGAGAGAAACCCAGCACGGAATGAGGGTCACTAAACGGGCAGTTGAGAACCCAAATATTTTATATAAACATTTGAAGTTGTTTGTGTTGTGTTTCCTCCTTCCCCCTTCCCTGAAAATCCCCAGCAAAATTTATTCTGCTTGGTAGAAGGATCCAGAGGGGTATGTTAAAAATGAGGAAGTATCTGAGTTTTAGATCTGGGTCAAGGTCATAGGCAGCAGAAGCAAGACCCTGAAAAGTTATGCAGAACCCTGGGGCCAGGACTTCTGGGGCAGTAGAGAGCATGCTGACCTTACTTGGGTCTTCAGGAGGCCGCATCTGATCCCCAGAGCCGCTAAAACACTCTGCCTTTCAAAGTCAGGCACATGCACACACACACACACACACAGACACAGGTACACAGAGCCTTCTAGAATTTGCTGCCACCTCGTCTCCACCTTAGCTTCACCCCAATTGTGGGAGAGCTGGCTCAAGGCCCACAGCCCTGGGCTGGGCCATCAGGGGGCAGCACCAGTAGCCCCAAGGGTGGGGGGTCTCTCAGCTGCTGGTCTCTGAGTCACAGGCCGCTCTTTCTCTCTGAAGAAATAGGATGTGAAAGTCCCCTTCCTGCTCTGCCATCCTCCTTCTCCCCCTGGGGGGCCTGGAAATGACTCAGCTGCAGAGTCCCAGCAGTGTTGCGCCAGGAGGCAGACCCTGGATGGGTCTGGCAAAGATTTTCCTGGGGAAACCCCAGAAAATGTTGTCTGAGTGACCTGGAGTTGGGGGCAGGAGGGGTAAGCTAGGGAAGGCCAGTTTGTGCTCTCTTGACTCTGTTTCCCAGGATGGGGAAACCCTCCCTGTCTCCAGGGGTTTGAAGGGCCACAGAGGCAGCCAGTCCCAAAGGCCCCTCCCGCTGCCACAGTGCCTGATGCCCTTGGCAGGCTCTATTCTTGGTTCTGCCCAGGAAGGTTGTAAGAATAACCTGAGAGGGGGTGATGTGGGGGGAGGGTTTACTTCTCAGAATGGAAGTTTGCTGTAATTGGAGGGAATGCCTCGGTCCAGCCAGACATCGATTATCTGTCACATGAGTGTCCGGAGGAAGGGACCTTGTCTGCCTTGGTCACTGTTCCCAGCATCAGGCACAAGGTGAATACTCGATAAATATTCATTGAGTGGAATAATGTATCAATCAACTTATCCTTCCAGCCAGCCAGCCAGCCATTCTTCCTTCCATCCGTCCATTCATCCATCCTTCCATCCTTTTTCTGCCTCCTCTCATCAATTTCCTGTGCATCCCCCTCTACAACCCACCCATCCCTACTCACCCCCACCCAGCATCTACCCACGCCCCACTTACCCACCTACCATCTGTCTGTCCCTACTCCTCCTCCCCCACTTTCATCCACCCACCCACCACCCCCTCACCAGCCCACTCACCCATCATCCAGACAGCCAGTCATCCATTTCCTGATTTAGTCAACACTTGTTTGAATTACTTTTGAGTATCCACAAAGACTTCAATTCTAATAACTCCCAATAAATGCTATCAGATTGCCATGTTGCCTCTGTCAACCAACGCGTGCCAAGCCTGCACCTCGCCAGGTCCTGGGCTGGGCGCCGTGAGGCAGAGCGGAATGAACCAGAGATCCATCTGTGCCTTCAGAAATATTCCCACATGAGACGCAGCTAAAAACCACCACAAAGTGGCAGGGCTTTTCTTAGTTAAGTGCCTACTGTGTGTCAGACCCTGTGCTCGGCACATGCATGTCTGCTCCTGTTAATTCTCAACATCCCTCCAAAAGGAATACTGTTATTTTCATATTACAGATGCAGGAATGGAGAACCAGAGAGCTGAAGTGACTTTTACAATGCCATTTAGCTGCTTGGACAGAGTGGCAGATCTGGTTTTCCTCCCAGACCCAAAATATCCCCCCATTCTACACTCAAATGCCAGGTAGAAACATTATGTTCCACCATGTGCTGTGGTTTACAAGAGGGAGAGACTACTCCAAGCACAAGTGATCAGGGGAGGCTTCTTGGAGGAGGTATCTTTTAGGCTGGACCACTAAGAGGCTTACAAACAGGAAGAAATAGGACTATTGGGGGTCTCTGGGTGAGGTGATAGGTAGAAGATTTGAGCCATTGCTCAACTCTGTGTCCAGGATGAGACACTTAGGTTCTCTGAGCCTCAGTTCATATATCTATAAAATGGACATGATAATACCTGCTTTGCAGGGTGGTTGTGAGAATAAACAGTTTTAAATAGCTGGAGCTTTGGAGCAGGGTTTTCTTAATAGCAAACACCAAGACAGTTTGCACCAGATAATTCTTGGACATCAGCTGTGCTGTGCACTCCAGGCTGTTCAGCACCCAGCTCTACACACTGAGCTAACCCAACTGAAAAATGTTGGAACATTTGTCACAACCAAAAATTTCCCCAGAAATGGCCAAATGTCCTCTGGGGGTCAAATTCCCCACTGAGGACCACTGCCTAGAGGCAATAAAGGGGCTCCTTCCACATCTCTCCAAATTTCCCCTTCTCAGTCAGGCTTTCCTGACCTCCCCCACTAAACAT
This sequence comes from Scalopus aquaticus, assembly GCA_004024925.1. Classification (NCBI taxonomy): domain Eukaryota; kingdom Metazoa; phylum Chordata; class Mammalia; order Eulipotyphla; family Talpidae; genus Scalopus; species Scalopus aquaticus. Next base: position 19,491 of record PVIJ01019769.1, on the reverse strand, counting down.
GTCAATGCTCCCCGCCCCAGCCCCTTGCCCACACTACATTTTTCTAAAATCACGGCACCTTTTCCCTTTGAACACATCACATTGTCTACTGATTTATTTTGTGCATTCTCTCTCTTCTTGGGTTGATGTTCAGCATCTGGATGGCTAGGATCTCTGGCCTTTTTATCCACTGGTGCAGCCTCAGCACCTAGGACAGTGCTTGGCACATAGTAGGTGCCCAGTAAATATTTACTGAATGAAAGAACAAGATGTACAGGGAAGCACCTTGAGACATCTAAAATCTGAATCCACAGAGAAACGGCCATTTTTATTTAAATTTGACAGAGGCCAGGATATGACACCCTGAATTTATCCTCCCCTGCCTTCCTCATACACCCCCAGCACACATGGGTGGGGGGCAGACTAACAGTAGCTTAAAACAGAATTTTTTCTTTCTTTCTTTCTTGCTGGGGCTTGAGTGGGAGTGAATGCGTCAGTGCTTGGGGAGAAAATTCCTCTTCCCTGCCTTGGATCTGCAGGTTTGTTATATAAAGCAGGGGGAGCCTCCTCCCGACAGCCCTGCAAACCCACATTTGGGAATTGACGTAGCCGCCCTGCACCAAGGCAGAAGCCACAAAGCCCCCAACCCCCTCCCCTGGGTGGTCTCTCTGGCTTCTGGCACTCATGACAGATGACTGATGTCTAGCTGGACCAAGTCTTGTGGGGGCTCCCAGGGATTCTCTCAGAGCCCCCAACATCCACGTAGGTGAGACCCTCCAAAGCGAACCTGACCGAATGCCCAGTTTTTACAGAAGGAGGAACTGAGGCTCAGAAAGGTTGGATTGAATCGAGTATCTCTCAGCAAAGTCACACACCAAGATTATATCTTAAAGCCTCAGGCTGCTAAGGTTTTCAGTGACACCCCAGAACCCCCTCCCCATCCTAGAAAAGGAAGCCTTACCCATCCCCACCCCTACCCCCCCCTTCAGAATAAACAATCCACAAGAGTCCCACCACATAGGAGGCAAGAAATACATTTGAAGGGGCAGTAGCTGTGATCAAAGAAAGAAGGAAGCTCCTTCGGGTCATGGCTATCATCCCTGGCTCCCAGGCTTCCAGTTCTCATTATCCCTACACTCAGGCCTCATGGTGCAAGCCCAGCAACACCCCACCTTTGCCACCCCACCCACCTGCTCCCTGTCCCACTGGTGGGTTTTCCCCACATAGAGGAGACAGTTGGCTCCATGGAGCACCCTGGAAGCTGGAGACTGGCTCTTGCTCTCCCAGAATTGCTGTGTGCCCTAAGGCAGGTTGCCACCCTCTCTGAGCCTCAACGGGTGCTCCCTGAGGACTGGGTTGACTCAAATGGTGCTTGGAGGCCCACTGGGGGGGGGGGCGAGCAGCCATCCGTGCTCGCTCCTGCGTCCACGCTTGTCCTCGCCTGCCCCACTTGCTGACTGTACATCTTTACACCGATTTCTGAACTCTTTGGGCCTCCATCTTATCATGTCAGGTGGGATGGCGCCATCACGCCCTACCAGGTCTCCAGAGAGCCGGTGACTGGGGGCAGAGCATTTTCTAAGCCGTGCTTGCGGAAGGGACATTCCGGTGGAGGGGTCAGGGCTACAGACCAGAGCAAGAGGGACAAGCCTAATTTGAGAGCAGCGATGACCTTGACTTCCTCTGGTGCTGGCCCCTCTGCCTCTCAGGAGGCCCTGAAATCACAGCAGGGTCCTTCCTTCCTCACCGTGGTCTGACTTGGGGCCAGAGCTGAGTCTCAAGGGTCAGGGGTTCGGGTACAGGTCAACCCTCTACTGGGAGACCCAGTCCAGTGTCAGCCCCGGCTCCCCTGCCGCTCACCGGGAGCCTCACCAGGCTGCCCCCAGCCCCCACCATCTCGGGACCCCCACCCCTGGCACCCACACCTCTCACCACTGCCCTGCAGCAGCCACCTTGCTCCCTGGACCAGGCAGGCGGGCTGGAGGCTGGAAATGCGCCCAGCAGCTCCGCTCAGGTGGGGGAAGGGGCACATCCCGCGGAAGGGGCTGCGTGGACCGCAGTGTGGGGTTCTGATGAAGGCCTGAGGGGCAGCGGTGGGATGGGGACGCCCCCACTCGGCTCGCGACCCCTCTCCCCCACTCACCGGCCAGCGGCATGGTCAGATGGCAGAGGGCAGCCAAGCGGAGCAGCCAGGAGACAGGTAGGGGGGACATGGCTGAGGGCGGACGGGCGTCCAGGCGGGCTTCTGGGTGGGGGTCCAGGCAGGACCAACGCAGGTGGCCAGGGCCGGCGTTCCAGCTCAACGCTATGTGTCCCCTCGCGCCAGAGCTCTGTCGCTTTTTATAATAGAGCTGGCTGCTGCCTCAGCCTCAGCCTCCGCCTCCACCCCTCAGGCGGCGGATGGGAGGGGAGGAGGGAGCCTGCGCGCAGTGGCTGCATTCCTCGGAATGGGATGTTGCCTAGGAACGGAGCTGTGAGCTCCAGTAAGGGCCCTGGCAGGGGCACGCACTGGTTCCTCACGAGGGCTCCTCAGGCCCTCCTCACACCTGCCTGGGGGGAGGGACCAGACCAGCTGGGGTTCAAAGGCCTCCTTGCTTCCCATGCTCCTGGGGCCACCTCCCTCCTGGGAGCTGGCACAAGACAAAAGTTCTGGCCTGGGGCCCTCGCTCCAAGGGGGCAATAAACAAAAGGGCAGAGGACTAGACAGTGCTGGTTGCAAGCAAGCCAGGAGGGACTCCGTGCTTGCCAGTCTGCTTCTGACAGTCTCACCTCTGGTCTGGATGATGTCTCTCCTACAGCAAGAAGGACCCCAACCTTCACTCCTTAGTCCTAGGTCCTGGGAGAACTTGTTCATCAGGTCTCCCAAGCTCAGCACAGAGCCTGGCAGACAGAGAGGCAAAGTGTCAACCCAACCCTGCTCCACAGAGACATATCACATCGGGAAAACGGCCTCAAGAGAAAAAGAGAAAAAGCCCTCAAGAGAGGAATCGCCCAGGTCATTGAGAGCATCGGGTGGAGAATGCATCTCTTGCTACCATAGAGAAGACTAAACTGAGCGGTAGCCCTGGACAGCTCAGAATGTCAGCCCCGGCCTTCCAGCTCCCACCCCCCACCTCTCCGCTCCTCCCCTGCCTCCCCTTTCCTCTCCCACTCTGGCCCCCACTAGCCTGCAGGAAAGACACATTGCCAAATTCACCCCATGTAACTTGGTGCCTCTCAGTTCATCCTTAATTCCGCACACGCCCTGGAGAGGTCCTGCCTATCTTGGGGTCTTAGTTGTCCATATGCACAAGAAGGAGGTTGGGGAGGGAGCTTAGCAGCACCGACTTTCCAGGTCCTTCTTCTGCAGGCGGTGGGTGACAACAGAAGCAGGCATGATCAGCCGTTAGCTCCCACCAAATGATGGAGGTACAGGCTCTGACAACTATCCCCGAGACTCTGGAGCAGTTTAGCAGGAGCCTAGCCCAGCCTGGGGCCAGGAGTTATGTTGTGCTGGCTCTTATCTAGTTATCTCTGGCAACCATCACAGGAAACCAGTTTGTCTGTGAGCTACTGCTCGTGACAGAGCCAGTGGGTCTAGGCGGGGCATGGCAAGGCCTGGGGACCCCTCTTTCACCAGGCTCAGCAGGCTTACAGGGGTGTGGAGTTAGGAGGCGGGGTGCCCCTTGGCACCAGTATCCACTGGTGTTTGAAGAACCAGGCCATGCAAATACGAAGTTAGTAATGGTTGCATTCCCACTGTTCAACCCTCATTTTATAGTTGGGGAACTTGAAGCCCAGAAAGGAACAGGAAGTAATAAAGAACTAAGATGTGAGGTTCTTTCAGCTCTGCCCATTTGGTAGCAGAGGAGGAGGAAGGGGAGGAAGAAAAGGAGAGGAAGGGCAAAGAGGGAAGGGAAAAGGGCACGGGGCAGGTTCTGGGAAGTCTCACACTTCATAAAGGGCAAAAGTCAGATTGGGCCAAGTATTTGGGAGTAGACACCCTTGTTCCCCTGACCCACATTACAGTCCACAGAGGTCTAGCAGGTCCCTAAATGAGATTTCATTCAATGCTCACTAAGCTATAACATCGGTAAGAAGAAACACTCCAGGCCAACACTAAGCAAAACAATGTTATTGAAGACCTGGTTTCATTACACAGCCTCTCATTCAAAGTCGTAGTTTCCGAGAACTGCCAGCAATGTTAAGTGGGGCCTTACTGTATTTATTTTTATTTATTTTTAAAGATTTACTTATTTATGCATACAAGAACTGGGGTGTAGGCCAGAGGTGCGGGGTGGTGGGTGGTGAGAGGATTCACCAGAGACAGAGTGGGGAACAGAACAGGCAGATCTACTGAAGTACACTGCTGAGGGGAGCAGCGGGTAAGGCAGGAGACATCTGTTGCACCATGTGGGAAGCTCCCTGGCCGGGGATTGAACTGGTGCAGCAGTGGCTGCAAAGAGATTCACAGTGCTAAGACTTAAGCCTTGGTGCCACCAGGGAGGCCCAAGGACCTTACTGTGTTTAGAAAACAAGGGTTTTGGACTCAAACAACCCTGTCTGGCCCTACCTTTATGTGATCTTGGACAGCTTCCTTACCTCTCTGAGCTCACATACAGTGTGACCCACTTTCTGGTTGGGGAAATAGAAACATGCAGGAGTTAAGGAATTTTCTGAGGATCAAGAGCCAGGAAGTGCAAGCCAGGATTTGAGGCTAGTTTTGAGGTCTGAGCTCATGGTTACCAGGCTGCACCATTTCCCTCCACCCCTCTGCAAGGACTGCTGTGAACATGAGACTAGTTTCTAATCATAAGGTGCAGTTTCAGAGCCTGGCAAAAACAGGTGCCAAAAGCACAAAGGACAGCTCTTCTTTTCCTTGTTCAGCGAGATAAAGACAACAGCCCATGAAGGATGACTAGAGAGAACCATCCATTTCACAGGGAAAAGCAAAATGGCTGAAGGGTAGGAAGACTGTCTGCCCTCTACTGACTCAATGTTCCAGTTCTCTAAACAGGTGCAGGGGTATTTACAGAGCAGGAGGCACCCCAGGATCCTGGGCAAACAGGATTATATCCTGCACCTGTAATCTTAATGTAAGGGCAACATATCCAGTTAAGGAACAAAAGCCTTTGAGCTCACCCTTTAAAAACTAAAAGTGGAGAGACAAAGGAATATACCACAAATGATGGAACAAAAAACCTCCCCAAATCTAATCCAACAGAACTAGGTAATTTACTTGATGAGAAAACTAAAGCCATAGTTCTAAGCCTGCTATTCAAAATGAGAAAAACAATTGATAAACAAAAGGAGACTAGCAAGAAGGATAGAAACAATGTGAGAAAGCATCAACTGGAAAAAAGGAACTTCTAAAGTTGAACTAAGAAAATCCAATAGAGGAGCTCAACAGTAAACAAGAAGAAACAGCCCAGGCTCTCCTGCTGCCTCTGACTACACTGGTGTGTGTTTTCACAAAACTTTTCCCTTTGCAAAGCAGCAGTGGCAGGTCTTCTGCCTCCTTTTTTACCTCCTCCTTTTTCCTAATAAACCTGTCCTCTTAAAATACATTAAAAAAAAGAAGAAGAAGAAACAGTTGATAAAAATTTGTGAGCTTGACACACAACAGTGGAAACCACAGAAAAATCAGCAAAAAAATTAAAAAGAACAAAATCATGAAAGAGCCTGATGGGACAATATTAAGAGAAAAAATATCCACACCACTGGGATCCAAGAAGGAGAAGAGAGCAAGAAAGAAAGAAAAGAAGTTATAGCTGAGAATCTCCCTAACTTGGGAAAAGAAACAGAACTCTTGATACAAGAGGCACAGAGTTCCAAATGAAGTAAGTAGAAATATACCCCAAACCTATTAAAATGAAAACTGTTAAAAACTAAAGATAAGGAAAGACTGCTGAAAGTGTCAAGAGAAAAAACGAGTTCTATATAAGGGAAAGATTACCTCTGGATTTCTCAGTGGAAACCCTCAAGGCCAGAAGAACCTCACATGACATATTTCAAGTTCCGAAAGAAAAGGATTTCCAAGCAAGACTACTTTATTCTGCTAGAATTAAAAACGGCAAGTATACAATTATCATTTACAGGGGGGGACAAAGAGCTTTATGAAAAACAAAAACTGAAAAAAATTCATCATCACTAGATCAGCCTGGCAAGAAATACTAAAAGAACTGTTATAAAATAAAAATAAATTCTAGTCAGAAGCAGTAAGACCGCACTCAATAGGTCGCGACTGTAGGACAGTGTAGAAAAACCACAGGGCCACCTCGAAACAAAAATCCACAGAAGAGACAGATTAAAAAGTGGGGAAGAAAACCCAAACATAATACAAAATGAAAATGTTCAAGCACAAAAGAAGAAAAGAGAAACACAAAGATAGACACAAAGGAAAGATAAATTTTGGTATTTGCCACAAAAAGCGAGGAACTTGAGGGGAATACAGGAAGCAAACTTGAAAGGATGGAGACAAATCATCACGGCTGATTTCTCCTATATATGTAAAATAAGGAAACGAAGTGGGTTAGTGAGCAAAGCAAAATAAAACTCAACTAGTGGACCCTGGAAACCGACCTGAGATCCCCAGGGGTACGAGTGTAGAATGGATGTTGGGTGGTATTCTGTTTTGGTTTTTGATTCTTCTTTAAGAAAATAAAGATGTTTTGCCATTCTCAATTTATTGTATTACTTCCCTATGATGTCATTTAATCTGTTTCCCTTTCCTATCTATTTCCTGTGAACTGGAAGTGAGAGCTGCAGGCTTGGTTAGAGCAGAGTGACATAATATTGGCAAGAATCTGCTCTGAGTCACGTGCCACCTCCCAACCCCGCCACAGCGGCTTGTTCCACCGAGTTCTTGAGGGGTCCCTCCCTTTGTGGTCTGCACTGCACAGACAAGCAAGATTAGAACAAGCCATTCCATGCCAAGGGGAATTCCTGGGGAGGGATGGGGAGTGCTCTGAGGCCCTCGGCTGAGGATGGAGTGGACTGGGGTTTTGCAGCTGGGGTGAGGGATGAGGTGTGTGTTCAGAGTGAAGGGGAGCATGACTGGAGAAACGTTTAGAAATCAGAGCAGCATGGGCAGCAGGAACAAAGATTTCCCCTTTGTTCTGGGGAGATGAGGACTGGGGGATCCTTCCTACACCTCCCAGAGAACCAAGAGATCTGGGTGCTCGAGAGCGGGCAGCCTGCGCTGTCCTCTTGGAACATGAAGGATCCACACCCCCAACCCCCGAAAGCAGAACAGAAACATTTGTGCAGAGCAGGATGTGCAGGGAGCCAGGTGCTCCTGCGGGGCCCTGTTTGGTAGAAGGAAAAGCGAGGTGAGCATCTCCAGGGCCGCTGGTGGACAGTCTGGACTAGCCCTCTCCACCCCCCTCCCCATTTCTGCTCAACTTATTTTGGCCAAAAAGGAGGGCTGCCCACATGCATTTGACATTTCCTTTCCCTGAGAACACCCAGGCCACATCCTTTTCACATTGCACTAAAATAAACATCATATAAAATTTATCGTCTACACTGTTTCTGAGTGTGCAGCTCTGTGGCGCTAAGATCATTCACATTGTTGTGCAATTTCCACCATCCATTTCCAAAACTTTTCCATTTTGCAAAACTGAAACTCTGAAGCCATAAACAACAATTCCCTGCCATCTCCTCCTCGCCATGCCTGAAATCCATCATTCTACTTTCTGTCTCTGCTAATTGGACTTCTCCGGGAGCCAGACAATATTTGCTCTGTTGTGATTGGCTTATCCCAAGAACCGGACTGTCTTCGAGTCTCATCCACACAGTAGCAGGTGTCAGAATGTCCTTCTGTTTGAGGACTGACGCCCCATGGCTGTCCCTGACACTCTTGTTTATTCATCCACTCTCCGATGTTGGCCACCTTCTGGCTTCTGTGAACAAATGCTGCTATTCAAACATGCATTTGAGTCCCCCCATTCAGTGTTTCTGGGTGTATACCCAGAAGCAGGGCTACTGGGACAAATGGCGATTCTAAGGTTAATTTCTAGCCACGGACATGAGGTGTTCTCACTGTGCTTTTGACTTGCGTTTTCCCTATGATTACTGAAGTTGAGCATTTTTTCATGTGCTTAGTGGTCTTTTGATTGTTTTCTTTGAAGAGATGTCTTCAAATCTTTGCCTATTTTTTTAAAAGATTTATTTATTTATGCACACAAGAGCTGGGATGTAGGCCAGAGTTGTGGGGAGGGAGAAGATTCACCAGAGGCAGAGTGGGGAGCAGAAAATGTGGATCTACTGAAATATACTGCTGAGGGGAGCAGCAGGTGAGACAGGAAAGGTCTGCTGTGCCATGTGGGAAGCTCCCTGGCCGGGGATCGAACTCGTGCTGCAGTGGCTGTGGATAGCTTCATAGTGTTGAGACTTAACCCCTTGTATCACCACCAATAACAAAACCCTTTTGCCTATTTTGTTATTGGGTTGTTGTACTTCCTTATCTCAGCCACTTCTCATAACCTTATGCACCAATACGTGCTTTTGTTTTTTTCCTCTGGCTTGACAGTAGGGGGAGAAACTGAGGCTCAGAAGGACAGAGCAACCTGCCCCAGGCCCCCAGCCAATGAGAGTTCCTACATCTGCCTGAATCCATGAGAGGCGCTCTTCCCGACGCTTCTCCCTGGCTTCCCAGATGTGTGCTCTGGGTATCTGCACCGTGGAATCTCCAGCTCCACCCTGGAAATCTCACCCAGAGTCAGGCTTGAAGGGGAGTGCTGGGCCTCAAACAAGAACAATCAGTTATTCCAAAAGAAAATGGGTTCATTCAAATATAGACAACCAGAGAGAGCGCAGATTGAAGAGTGAATTCTTGGGGTGACCACATGCACTTAACTGGAATCCCAGCATCACCCACCCCCACCCCAGGGACGCCAGGCAGGCTGGGTCCTGTCCTTTGCTGTCTTGCACATGTGCATGTATGAACATCCTTTCTGGCCCCCAACCTCATTCAAATAGGGTTCTGAATAGTAATGTTCTGAGTAAGGCAAAGAACACCTATGCCAAGATGGCCATAGAAAGGTTACTGACACTGAGGAAATAACCAAAGTGCCACAAGGTCAAGGAATTCCTTTTCATTGTTTGGGCAGAGAGAACTGTGTCCAGGAAAGCAGGCCCAAGGAGAACTGAGAAGCCTGGAGGAGTTCAGCACCAACAGATGAGGTGCTCCCTAAACCTACTCCTTCTGCTTCCTGGATGAGGAGCTTGCCCACATTTCCCAGCACCCCTTGCAGTCAGTGGCCATGTGCTTGAGTTCTGCCAGTGGCCGATGGACAGGAGTGGTGCTTGCCTCTTCCTGGCTTGCCATTTTCTCTCCCTGTCTGATGGATGATGGAGAGGGGACCAGGTCCTGGAAGAGGGTGGAATCATGAAAGAGAAGAAGGCTGGGCCCCTGAATGAGCACGTGGAAGGTCACCCACGTGACCTTCCAGGAACAGGCCAGGAATGCCTGTTCAGACCTCATGTCAGGAAAGAAAAATGTCTATGGAGTTGAGTCACTGAAATTTTGATGTTTGTTCCAGGAAGTAGCCTCTCTGGAGAAATGCATTCCTCTTCTCTGTATCCTCCCTTGAAGGGGGAAGGCTGAGAATGACTTGTTGAATGAATGCATGAGTGAACGAGTGAATGAGGGATTATGTTTCTTAAGTTCTACACTTGGGGAATGGATGATGCTAGGTGGTGCCATGTGGACCAGGCCTGGTGGATAAATCTCTAGACTTCTCTGTGAGCACCTGTGCCTACTTCTCGAGTCCCCACATCTTGTCCTTGTCGCAGCCGAGACCCCCATATTGTTTTGACAAGGCCACTTTATGGGTGGCGGGCCTTCAAGGAAGTGTTCCCATAAGTCAGGATGCGATATTTCTTCTTGCAAATAAATTTAAGTATAATTTCAGGTGAGAACAATAATTAAGTTTCTCCACCATGCCTGCATGCATTGGCCTTACTCATTAGATCCTGGCAGCGAGATGTCCTTCTGACAGTGAAGTGTTCTTGCCCGGTCAAGGGTTAATATTTGAACAAAGAACATTTAATCCCTTCCCCTATTTCCCTTCCTTGCCTGGAAAAATCAGCTTATAGTTCCTTAGATTATTTCCTCCAGAGATTAGCATAAAGACGTTTCTTTTGTTATGGTCTTGGTTTCAGACAATAGGTATGGAGACAGCAGCCTCCACCCTAGGCCTAGGGCAAAGGTTGAAGATTATGTCCTGTACCTTGCTGGTATTTACATCACAACAAGACATTTTCCCAAAGTTCCTCAATTCTCAAAGTATGTAATTGATTATGCATCTGAATATCTGTAATCACCCTGCCATTGTCAGTAGTTAATTCTTCTTATGCTTTAAAAACCCTGTTCTCGGATAAAAAAGTGGAACGGCCTGATCACACTCTGGTGTGTGCTGTCTCTCACTCCCCACCCCTATTCCCCACGGAACTCGCTGCCTCCGCCTATGCTTTCCCCACCACCCCCCCGGGAGCCCAACCTCGGTTGGAGCTGGCCTCCAACATGTTCTGGCTCTCCACCACCTCACGGGGTGAGCATGAGGGCCAGCTCGCATGTCAAGGTCAAGTGCTTCCCCACCGGAAGAGAGTGGGCCGTGGTGACCCCTGCCACACCTCACAGGGACAGCAAAGGCCAAAGAACAAAGCAGATACTGTTGTAGACGGTTTATTTTTCCAGAAGTCTTAAGGGGCAAAGGTGGCACACGGAGGGAGTGGGATCCCAGGATGCTTGAGGGCCCTGTGCATGGGCAATGGGCAGTGTTTGAAGCAGGCAGATGACCCTGGACTCCAGGGGTGGGAGTGGGGGTGGGGGAAGGCACAGGTCCTGGAAGACTCTGAACTTTGTGGCTAGCAAAGTCATTCCATGTGCCTTGGACCTGAACGATCTTATAAGATCGGTATTCTCATGCTCAGGTGAGGCTCAGAGTGGTTAGGTGGTCTCCTTGGAGTCATACAGCAACAACCACCCCACTGAGCTGCACCAGACTCCCTGGAAAGGAGCAATCACATGTAAAGCTTATTTCCTGTAACTGAAGACTGTTGTCCCCAAGGAGGCACAAATAAGTCCCAGATCCTGGCCCATAACCTGATCCCAGTCACCTGAGAAAAACCTCCACCAAAGCTCTGTCACTTAAGTGTAACCTACACACTCACTTCCAGGGCCAAGAAAATTCTGCCTTGCTCCCCTCCCACAGGGTTCCAAGGTTCTTCCATCCATCCATTTGGCCTCTTAAGCATATCTTGCTTTTCAAATACAAAGATAAGTAGAGCTTATACTACCAAGTCAAGTGTAGTCATTTACACCATAGCATGAATTTGGTTATAAACTATTTGGGGAAAGAAATAGGGAGAGTGAGGGATTCTGAAGAGATCAGATCTGAGTGTTGGAGGTTGGAGAAGCAGTAATAGCTGAGGGAAGCAAGAGGGTAAAGAGACCCAAAGTTTAAGTAAAATGGGGAAGAAAGGTGAATCTGGGCAAATTTGGGGCTTTACTATTAACCTAGCTAACTCCTCAGATGGCCTTGAGTCTCCATATTGATGGGTGAGGACTTTTGGGGGAGTGGGTGATGGATTCATTGAGGGTGGGATTTGTTGTCTCAGCCTGCAGCCACTGTGTGAGCCTTGGTCCCAAGCCTTGGTGCCTGGCCTTGTGCCCTGTGCTGGAGGCAGGGAGACAGAAGTAACTCAGATGTGGACCTTGGTCCAGCCAGTGGGACAAAAAGACAAGCCCCATATTCTGAGAATTCTGGGCAGACTGCAGTCAGGACTGTTACGAGAAGGTGGAGGGCCAGGGAAGGTCTAACAAATGAAACTCAGCTGCTGGCTGCTTCGGCTGAGCCATGCCTTGAGGGGCTGGTGGGGTCGCTGGCTGCCAGGTAATGGGAGAGTCATTCTGAGTATCAGGAGCAAACCGGGCGAGGGCCAGAGGAGGGGATGTGTGGCAGGGAACTGGAACCCAACATGTATGAAGGGAAATGGGCTGAAGACAACGCTGGGACCCAGATCCAGAAGTGGCAGTGCCAGACTCAGGAGCTCTGACCTGAGCCTAGGGCATGGGCAGCCATGCAGGATTTTGAGCGGGGAATGAGTGACCAGGATAGTGGCTCTCTGGCTGCTATGGGACGGAGGGTGGGCTGGAGGGGAGCATTAGTGTGGAGACTTGGCAGAGGGCAATAGCTGCAGGGATGGAGACCGGGGGATACAGAGCATCGCTGGCCCAGGCTTGTGTTGTGGAGCGGCTGGAATGGCAGGTGGGTGTTCGTGAAGCTTCCTGGAGGAGCCAAGGCCACGGTCACCAGGGCAAAGCCCTCTCTCATTTGTTCAGCTTCTGGAGAATCCTCTTCACCCAGAGCTGTTTGGGGTCAGCACAGATCTCCAAGTTCCTGAAGGTCAGCAAGCTGGAGGGAGACACCGGGGAGAGGGTGGGGCAGGATTAACAAGCGGCATGGATGCACATCCCCACCTGCGAGGGAGCGTGCGTGAGTCGCCTGTGGTAGCCAGACATGCCCACTATAGAGTGGCTTAGCATTTATGAGGCGCCTGCTGTATTCAGGCACACCTGCAATATGGAACTGTTCAAAATGTAGGAGTCATTTGTTGCATACACATTTCTCACAGCGGGGAGGGGAACATGAGCAACAAAGGCTTCCTGGACCCTCAGCTCCTCAGTCCCTGCCTTGGGTGCCAGAGTACCCAAGGAACAGAATGCCCAAGTCCGGTGATCTTCGCTGGCTAATGACCTTGCTAATGAGTGAGTGCTCAGATTTTAACCCGGATACACTGGTTCCAAAGTGCTGTATTCTATTGTAACTCATCCATCTTCATCAAAATCCAATGAGATTGGACTGTGATTATAACCCCATTTTAGCTATGGTGCCAGCTCATCTGGGTTAAAATCTTAGCTGTGTCACTTGTTAGCAAGTTGCTTAACTCCTTTGAGTCTGTTTCCATAGAACAGGCATGAAAATCAGTCCAATCTCATAGGGTTTTGATGAAGAGCTGAGGTGTTAATATGAACGGAAGCCCTCCCAACGGTGCATAGTGGACAACAGGTGTTACCGAATGGTGCCAGGGGCTGGCCTGAATTCTTTTTTTCTAAAGATTTATTTATATATGCATACAAGAGCTGGGGTGTAGGCCAGAGGTGTGGGGTGGTGAGAGGATTCACCGAGACAGAGTGGGGAGTAGAACAGGTGGATCTACTGAAGTACACTGCTGAGAGGAGCAGCAGGTGAGACAGGAGAGGTCTTCTGCACCACGTGGAAGTTCCCTGGCTGGGGATCGAACTCGTGCTGCAGTGGCTAGGGATAGCTTCATAGTGCTGAGACTTAACCAGTTGTGTCACCAGGGAGGCCCCTGGCCTAAACTCTTGACGCTGATTTTCTTAACAAATTCTTGTAATAACCCTCTGTGGTCTTCTTATTCCACCCATTTCATTTGGAGGAAACTGAGACTCAAGTACAAGAGCTGGGAAGACCTGACTCACTGAGATTGTTGTAAGCTGGTCTCTCAGGGGATACTGCCTCTGGAAAGTGCCCCCTCCTGGCCCCTCGGAGAGGCTGGAAGCACAGCGGAGAGGTGTGCACTGACCCGAAGTCACAGAGCCACATGGAAGAAGACTCCCACCCTTGCTCATGGCAGCAAACTCCAGGCCCGGCCCTGGGGCGCTCTGCCTCTGCCACAGCTGGCAGGTGAGGGCTCAAAGCTGGCTCTTGGTCAGAGACGTCCCACCCGGAAGGTCCTTCCTTCCCCTCAAGAGCCTGTTAGCAGGTTCTGGGAGCTCCTGCCCTGCACCCACCCCCACAGACATCAAAGAACAGAAAGCGCAAAGAAGGCAGCAGTCTTGATCTCTGCCTTGTGGGCAGCCTGTCCTGCTGCTGTGTGTCTCTGGGCAAGGCTCAGCCCTTTCTGAGTCCCAGTCCCTCCATTCGTCAAGCCACATTCTTTCTAGTGTTCTTTTGGCTCACAAATCCAATGATCATATGGGTGCTGTTTTTTATTGAGTGTCTATTATGTGCCAGGCAGGGAGCATCACACCTTCCATTTATTATCCCTGTGCCCTGTGAGGCTGGAAACTATCTGGGTCCATTTCCTCACCTGTGCAAGGTCTAGTGCCTGCTGCATAGCTGTTTCAGGCATTGAGTGAATTCATATTTATAAAGAGCTTCCCACCGTGCCTACCACTTAGCAAGGGCTCTCTACACATTTGACAAATAAAAATAAATGAAAGCGTTTCCTGTCATTATACTGCACTTGAGATGGAGGTTCAGCATTGAAGGGGCCAGGACCTTGGGAGGATTTCCTGCTTCAGCCTGTTTTTCATGGCAGACCCCTCTGAGGGATGGGGGCCGAGTGAGGAGGAGGAGGAAGATGAGAGGAAGATGATGGGCCACCAAGGACATCTGAGTCCTCAAGCTCTGGGTATACGAGGCTGTAAGTGCTGAGGCCTTGGGACACGCAGCCCCAGAACGGACGGGACAGTCACCCAGCCAGGGCCAAGCGCAGGCTCCAGGCTGGGGAAAAGGAGGCAAAGAAGCTGCGAGACAGAAGGACAGGAAACTGACATGCTCAGGAGAAAGTCATGAACAGAGACTCAGGAGTCCTGATTTGGGCCTGGGCAACCTTGAACTAGTCACATCCCCTCCTGAGCCCATTTCTCCGCCTATAAAATGAAGGGAGGAGGCCTCCTTGGTGGCCTAGGCGTTAAGTCTCAGACTATCACCACTAGAGCCTGAGTTCAATCCCCAGGCAGGGAGCTTCCCACATGGCGCAGCAGACCTGTCCTGTATCGCCCGCTGCTCCCCTCAGCAGTGTACTTCAGTAGATCCACCTGTCCTGCTCCCCACTCTGCCACTGGTGAATCCTCTTACTCCCCGCACCTCTGGCCTACACCCCAGTTCTTCTACAAATAAATCTTTAAAAAGAAATAAATAAACAAACAAACAAAACGGAGGGGGATTGTCGTGAGGGCTGAAGGAGCTAACAGTCCTGCACACTCCAAGTGTGAGCTCTTGACCCTGTTCTGCTGAGAACGACCCGGTAAGCTCCAGAGGCACAGGGAGGATCCACGTGCTTTTGATGGGAGCATCTGAGCTGACCCGGCCCTCGGCAGACCGCGTAGGCCCTGGCCCCGGCACTCTGGAGCGCTATCCCACCTACACCCCGTCCCCGCGAGGGGAGGCCCCTGTCCATGCTGTCACAGCCTCGGAACCCGGCACAGAACCACCTGGCACATGGCAGGTGCCTGGTAAAGTCTGTTGGATGATCACGTGATTTTCTGTCTGGTACAAGATAACAGCCGGGGCTGAGCCATCTGTTCCAGCCAAGCGCTCCTGGCTGGCATCTGGGGCCGAGCTGCATTCCTTCCATCCCTGGGCCGCTCTGCCCTCCCGCCCCCACCAGCTTCCCACTCACACCACGCCAGGCCTCTGGCAGGAGTCCGAGGTCCAGTAGAAATCCTTCACCACCCGAGGGGGCAGGGGGCGACGAATGTAGTCCCTGCAGCAAACGCTGTCCTCCACGTTGGCACCGTAGGGGCCTGGGGGAGAGGGCTGCTCAGTGGCTTCACAGGCTGGGGCGCCAGAGGTCACCCTCAGTCCCAGCCTCTGACCCAGCTTTTCTGTTCTCATGTGGGAGGTTGTGTCCAGAGGGTGCTGGGTTCTCAGTCCCCCACTCTCAGGGCTGCTGAGAAGCTGCTGAGGACCCAACACTCAACTCAAGGAGAGGGGTTCAGGCCGCTGAGCAGCACGATCCGGGCCTTCTCGACCCGGAGAGTCTGAACAGGGATGAGCCGCAGGACCTTAACACACTTGGGGAGGCCCAGCGAACAGCGGCATCAGCATCTCGGGGCGGGGGCTGGGCAAAAAGAATCAAATGTGCATTTTGCCAAGACCCCGGATCGGCCTTCGTCAGAGAACAGGCCCTGGCCAGGGTCACAGAACGACTCTGGGGGTCCGGACCTGGGCCCAGGCAGAGTCTGATCACACAGACCTGAGCTGGGGTCCGGTCTCACTGGGCCACCTTGAGCAGTAATTTAACGTCTGAGACCCAATTTCCTCCTCCGACCAAGGGGAAAGTAACAGCACTGAATGTGGGGACTCTCCCGCAGGGAAAGTACTCAGGAAGCCCAGTGAGTGTGAACAGTGATTATCCAGAGCTGCCTGCCCCCCGCCCCCACCGCCTGTCCAGTGCTGCCCCCAGACCCAGAGCAGGGCAGGGGAGATGACTGTGGCATGGAGAAGGCAGGAGCACGGCGTATGCTCAACCCCGATCCTGCCTCTGCCTGCCCCAGCCGGCCCTCTCGCAGGCTCCTCCGCGCCTCAGCTGCCCTAAGCTTGCGTTCTCAGGGATAGGGACCCCAGGCCATGCCCACCACCACCTCCACACTGGCTGAGCCAGATCTTAGATGCCAAGCCTTCAAGACCACCTGCTGGACAGATGTGGAAACTCACACCAGAGAAACAATAAGATTGGCCGAGGGCCGGGGTGGACCTTTGTCTTCTGCTCTCAGTCTAGTGCTCTTTGTGCACAAGACACCCCAGGGGCAGTCTGCAAGGAGCTCTCCCTCTCCCAGGTCTCACCTGCCTCCGTTGCTTGAAGTACCATAGCCAGGAGGATGAGGGCAGCCAGGCGCAGGCGCGGCAGATTGGCCATGCTGCTGTGCTGTGTGTCCCAGCCCAGGTTTCTACAGCCTCCCCAGAGCAAGGGGAGCAGTATTTAAAGACTGGTGACACTCATATCTCTCAGATGCTCTTAGTCACCGGTGAGCCCAGAACCTCTGACATTCACATTGTGAAAGAAGAACTCCCACTTCCTCCACGCTGGAGGAAATTCTCTGTGGCGGGAGCCACTCAGAGGGGACCCCCACTCTCCTCTGCCCTGGGTCCCGAGAGACTGGCAAAATCCCCCTTGAACTGGGCCTCTAGGTGACCTGTGCTTTCCAGAGTCTGTTCATCGTATGGCCCTGATTGTTTCAATGGATGTCTCTGGGACTCAGTTTCCCCATTTGGAAATGGGGGAGATGGTTTCACAGGCCAATCTATTCACCTCAGTAGTTGTTTGGAAATCAAGTGAGAATGTGGACAGGAGGGAATTATTCCTCCACCCCCACCTGGAAAGGAGGCCCATCTTGTACCCTTGGAGATCTTCTCCATTGATCTCTCTTTATAGGGGGGTGTCTACCAGTCCACTGGGTTGGCATACCAGCCCATCGCCTGCCTCTTAGGGCTTCTCACAAAGTTCCAGCTTAGGCCAGCTGATGGTCCTCTCAACAGGAGCAAAGAGCTCCCATCATGCCTGCCTTTCCTTCCTGGCTGTCTCCGAGCTCTCCCTCACCTGCTCCCTTCCTCAGTCTATCACCATCGCCTACTGAGTCTCCTTCCTAAATCTCTCCTGGATCCATACCCTTCTCTCCATCTCCACAATCCCCGCTAGTTGGTGGCCTCTACCTCAGGCTTGGATGCTGATCATTTAGTCCCTTCTCCACCTGGCAGTGACCAGGGTGGACCAGACTCAAAGTGGCACCTGCCTCTCTCCTGCTGTGGTTGTGGCTCTTGTTGACCTGAGGGAAGAGCCCAAACTTGACTCTGGACTTCAAAGCAGACATGCCCATCCACAGGGCTTCCTCCCTTGGGGTTTGAACCACTCACGCTCCTCACAGTTCCTCAAAGCAGGGTATGCCCTCTCTCTGGGTGTAAATGCTCTTTCCACTTCTCTACCGCATAAACTCCTACTCATGTGTCAAGAGCCCTTTGAAATGTCACTGGAGCTAACACTGAATTCAGAGTTCTCTGGGGTGACCTAGAACGTGACCCTTACCAGATTACATCGATTTTTCTCTTTCTTAGTCCCCTTCCTGGAAACCAAATTCTTAGCTCTTGGAAAACAGAGCTCTTTTTTATTTGCCTCGGCATTCCCAGTATCTGCCAAGAATGGGGTGTGCGGTAGGTGTTCAGAACACATCTAATGTATGAGGAAACTGAGGTTTGGGGACTTGCCAAATGTCACACAGCCAGTAAGTGACTGAGTCAGAGCTGGAATTCAGGACCAGACTCCATTAGTTGAGGGGCTCATCCATTCACTGATTCAATCATTCAACAAATATTTTTTGACCCCTTGATTAGCAGAAGAATGTCCCCCTCCCCTGCAAAAGTTCACATCCTAATCCTTAATATCCTTGAATATATGGTAAAAAGGACTGTGCAGATGTGTTCAAGGTGAGAACCATAAAATTGGGAGGTTTTCTGGACTCTCTAGATGGGCCTCCATAATCATAGGGCCATAAGAGAGGAGTTATGGGTCAGATTCAGAGCTGGAGATGTCAGGACAGAAGCAGAAGCCCAAGTACTCGGGGCCGTGAACTTGGAAAACAGGCAGCCTCTTGAAGCCATGGAAAGGACAAGAAAACAGATTCTCCACTGGAGTTTTGAGAAGGAACCCAGCCCTGCTGCACCCAGATTTTAGTCCGCTGAGACTGATTGAGGACTTCTGATCCCCTGAAGTGTAAAATATGAGATTTATGTTGTTTTCAGCCACTAAGCCTATGGCTTTTTGTTATATCAGCAACAAGAAACTCATACAAGCTCCCATCAGGTATTGGGTGCACGTGAAGTTTACAATAAATTGGCAAACAAATATCAACCAAAGCAATGTTGGGTCGTGGGGAGTCAAGTGAAGAAAGTGAAACAAAGAAATCAGATGGTGACTACAGGGAAGCAGCTTGCGGTAGCCAGGAAGGGTCTCTTGAGGGAGGACATTCAGACTGAAATCGGGAAGATACTGAGGAGCCTGCCAGAGAAGAAAGGCCCAGGGTGAGTGGGTAGAGGTGCTTGGGGCAGGTTAGGAGGGGAGCAGGAGGGTGGGAGAAGGGGTGGGCAGGGTGTGTGCTCAGCTGCCTTTCCTGGGGGATCTGTAACAGAAGTGTAAACATCACTCCCCAAGTCCTCTTATCAAAAAGTGTTACCCACCATCACAGGACACATCTTTAGGATTCCTCTTCTGTGAGGTTCCTAGAGCAGCCAGATTTATAAAGACAAAGTATGGGTGCCAGGGGCTGGGAGGAGGAGGAATGGGGTGTTAATGTTTAATGGGGACAGAGTTTCACTTGGGGAAGATGGACATGTCCTGGAGAGGGGTGGCAGCAATGGTGGCTGGCACTGTGAATGGATTTAATATATATATTAAATATCTAATCTAGTAACGTAAATACACTTACATATTATATTGACGTGTTAACATATATTTAATGCCACCAGAATGTACACTTACAAAGTGGTAAATTTTACACTATGCATATTTTACCAATTAAAAACAAAGCAAAGGTGCTCCCCATCACATTTTTTTAATATATATTTTTATTGTTATTTATGTCTTTTACATTTTGTATTCCCCTTGGGTAGCCCACCACCAATTCACCCGTGATCCATCTCCATGGTCCCTTGTGTTCTTTTCTATTCCATTTTGTGCGCTTTTCCTTCCCTCCCTCCGCCTCCTCCCCCCTTCCCCCCCCCC
>PVIJ01019768.1:0-22662 GCA_004024925.1 Scalopus aquaticus | reverse complement strand
GCCCCGCCCCCTTCGCCCCCTCCCGCCGGGTCAGCCCCGGAGAGTCGCCCGGTGGCCGCGGCAGACGGAAGCCGAGCGAGAGCCGCGGCGCCGGCAGCATGGGGGACTCCAAAGTGAAAGTGGCCGTCCGGGTCCGGCCCATGAACCGAAGAGGTGAGAGCCGAGCCGCGCGGGCCCCCGCGGCGGAGGCGGCAGGTGCCTGCGCGCCCGGCCCCGCGCCGCGGCCGCCGCGGGGGTCCGGCCGGCCCCGCCCCTGGAGCCGCGTCGGGGCGCGGGGCCCCAGCCCCTTCCGCCCGCCCTGTCACCGCCGCCCCCGCGGGCGCCCCCGGGGCCGCGGCAGGGAGCTGCAGGCGGTCGGCGGACCCTCCCGGGGTGCCCTCCCCCGCGGCGGGCCTCGGGGTCCCCGAGGTGCCGGCCCGACGGGCCCCCACCGGGACGGGCTGGCCTGGGCGCGGGCCCCGGGCGCACCCCTCCCGCTCTGCGCTCTGGGACAGCTGAGAAAGTTTGTTTTTGCTTGAAGTCATCCTCGTCTTCGCAACAATAAATAGTTCAAGTGCCAAGATTCTTGTGAAATTGTATCTTTCAGGCATTCTCTCCGCTTTGTGGGCGGCTGGAGAAAGCAGATAATCCGAGAGCGTGTTAAACCGTCTCTGACAGTCAGATGGCAGCGGGGCCCCAGGCCAAGTCGGAAGAGGCGGCGGCCGGGCTGGGGGTCAGCCTTGGCCGGCAGACGCCCGTGAGCGGGTCCCCGAAAGCGCCCCCTCTCCCAGGCTGTGTGTGACTGGGGTCGCCCCCTGGACCCAGAGTGTCGTTTCAGTGGGCCAGACGCTTCACTCCTCAGAATCTTTTCTGAGCCCCAGAATCATTTTCTGAGCTGTGTTTGCAACTTCTGTTGGTGATTATGTGTTAAGTCCAGGCAGACATTCCGAGTTGTTTTCCAGCTTTCCTTGGCTTTGCTGTGTTTTGTGTAGGGAGCTACGGGTCAGCCGGCTGGTCTGCCCGGGACGTGGTTTCTCTTCCTTGGAGTTCGCTCTTTGGGTGACTCTGCTGGGTCAGCGTTTGGCTGTCAGGTGGCTTGGAAGAGCTTTTCCGTAAGAACTGTCCCCACCTGAGAGGGCTTGGGTGTTTGCCCACGTCCTCACTCTGACAAATGAAAGAAAAGAAAGGAAGGCTGAGGGTTTCCTGAAGCTGCTCTTCTGCAGTGTTCCAGCACCTTTATTTTAATTCACCTGAGATTTATACCATCATAATAATGAACTCCCCCCCCCCAAGCCAAGCCACATAAAGCACTACTTTACTGGAATTTGATTCTGAAAGGGTGATTTCAGCACATTCTTAAAATGTCCTTTTCACAAAAAAACTTGGAAATGTCAGAGCTGAAAGAGGCAGCTAACCAGCCGCCAGGAAGTCCTATCTCAGTTAATTGGAATCCTTCTCTGTTTCCTCCCCCTTGAGTCTCGGTGTTTGAATTGTCCCTTTTCCTTATAAATTGTCCTTAATTAGATGGTGCCAATTGCTCATATTGGGGTTTTGAGGGATGCATAGAAGAATGATTTTAACTATAATTTTAAACTGATAATTTAAACTATGGAGCTGTTTCTTTGGCTGCACTCATTTTGAATTTAAGATTTACATGTGGACCAGTGCCCTACCAACAGAAGTGCTGTCTTTGAGGCACACGACGGCCTTCATCTTTCCCGAAGACTCAGGACCTTTTTCAGGGATTACCCCAGATCGTTAAAATTAGTTCTATTTCTCTTTTGTCAGGAAGTAGCCATTTTCATGAAGTTTATTATGGAGGTTATTATGGGATACGACGTAGTGGAGTTCTATAACCAGTGATTTTTGAATGGCTATCTAGAGTTTGTTTCAAAAGGCTAAAACAAAACCATATCCCTTTCCAGTAATTTCGGAAAGAATCATATTACTGTGAACAATTATTACTTCTGGGAAAATTAATGTGTGAAGTAATAATGTGTAATTATGACAAATGGTAGTCTTTCAGTCATAACTTTTCCTCTGAGCATATCAGTGCAGGAAGCACCCCCAGAGATCACTCTCGAGAAGAATGAGATGAGAAGGGGCTACTATAGACAGGTGCTCGATATTTCGAATCACATTGCCTGTCTTGTGAGGAAAACCTGAAAATTGGGAGCAGTTTCTAGTATACAGTAAGTTCTTCATGATTCAATATCTGGTTGTACGTGGGTGTTAAGGTGGTTAGTTGTCTTATTTAATATCGTGGGAGGAAGAGTGTGTCAGTCTGTTTATGCTAAATTGTACCTGAGTTTGGAAGCTTACATATTTGAACCTTAAGCATTAGGCCCTAATTCAGTCATAGCAAGAACCGTCGTGGGTGACCAGTATATTTTTGCCAGCAGTATTTTCCTAGTTACACATTTTAACATCATACTAACAAAACAAGTAAAAAGGAAATAGCCTTCCATAGTCATCCCTCATAACAATTCCCACTCTCATTTTCTTATTCCCAGTCCAGTTTGTTTCACGCATATGGAATTTTACTTAATTTTAATATTACAACTTTTATTTTTGCTTTTCTTCATTTGAAATGTGAACTTAAAACAGTGAGAGAAGGGGGAAAACTTGTTTAGTCACGAGATCTTGAGGTTCTGTTTGCAGACTTTGTTTGTCTTTTCTAGTTATCTTTCAGACTGGCACAGCTGACCAGGTGACTGCGGTTGTGTTCCTGTCAAGGCTGTAAAGAACACTCATTCATACATTATTAACCAGTCTAATTATTAAATGAGCTGAAAGTTTTACAGGCATAATTGATGGTACTAGTTAGATCACTCTTGCTTAGGAATTTGATGTTTTGTAACTTTACTTAGGTTGTAGAAAAAATTCTGAATAACACCCATACAAGGTGGTAGGTGAGCTTACTGCCTTTATCAGGGGCTTCCCATGTTTAATTATGTGTAAGATCAAGTACCAAAATTAATCGATAGTGTTTGGAAAATACCTTTCCTATTCACCCTGCCTCCGGCGGTGCCTCCAGAAATTACACTAGAAATTTAGCCTTGAGGGAATAAAAATTGTTTATTTCGAGTGTTAGGAAGCACGGACAAGAAATTTATTTCAGCAGCTATTTCTTAAAGGTTTGCTGTGCATTTCATAATACTCGAAGCAATGAAAGTCACAATGAAGAATGTAAAATGTCTAAGCGAATTTAGTGTCTAAGTAAATCAGGGTGCCATATCTCAGCGGAGAGACTACTATACAGCCATTAAAACTGATGAAAATCTAAACCTGGTCAGCTATGCCAGTCTGAAAGATAACGAGAAAAGACAAAGTCTGCAAACAGAACCTCAAGATCTCATGACTAAACAAGTTTTCCCCTTTCTCTCGCTGTTTAAAGTTCACATTTCAAGGTTTAGACAAGGAAGATTGTTGGCAGAAAAATCAGAACGTAAAACAGTGTTTAACTGTGTGACTGGATCTCCTCATGATCATAGCATGTGAAAATATCCCCCGGAATGGTCCACGGCTGGAGAGGAACTTAACTGTTCTGTGGGGGCTTCTGTTTTCTGCACCTTTCTCTGAGTGTTGTCTAGTTTTGTGGTACCAGGTTTCCAGAGTGCTCTTTCTTGATGGCTTGCCCGCATGAGGAAATGACTGTCATGTGGAAAGATAAGGTTAAAGGCAAACACCTGTGAGCAGGTTGCTGGTTATGAAGTGCCAGGTGAGAGATCGGGACATGTAGGAATTTAGAGATAGCGATCCCTATGCCTAGGTTGCAGTGGGTGCCTGATGTGGGCATGGTGGTGGACGCCCCTGGTTCTTTGAGGAGCAGGCGAGTGGAGGCAGTGGTGATAAGAGTGGTTTGCCAGAAAGGAGCTTCTGTGACCTCGATGAGAGAAGGGTGAGCTTAGAAACTTGGGGTGATATTATAGGGAACCCTGAGTCCTCACTGGGCCCAGAGGTCTGGGTTTAGGGTGTCTGGACCATGTGTTCTCTTTAGCTTTTCAGAACATCCTGTAGGTCTCAGACACAAATGAAGGAGGGAGATGGACAGAAGTCAGAGCAAGATGGCTGTCCTTCCTGGATGGCCGGTTCAGGGCATAGCTGGGCGGCGTCAGCAGGCAGGGCAAGCATGGCATCACCACCGAGAAAGAGGGCAAACCTAGGGCCCAAGGGAGTCCCAGAGGATCCTGAGAAATCGCTGCGTGTTAGGAAAGGGAGGGGGAGAAGCTGAGGCAGAAAGGTGTTTTTGACCTGAGGCCACGGGTCATTTTCAGCCTCCCCGGAGGGGTAACTGATGTAGTTAAGGATGACTGCATGGAAATTTTTGACATATTTTCTAAAACAAAAGACCCTTGTTTTACGAGCATGAGCCACACGTCCATTGCAACATCCTTTTGTTCCTGCTGTCAACCCAGGGACTGAAATGGAGCTGACACCCATGGGGCCAGAGGCTTTGCAAGAAGAAAGTCCACATTTATAACATAAGAGAAAATAAAAATTTGTTTGAATTAGCATTGACTTTTACCCCTCTCTGTGTCAAACAATGACCAGTGTCTAACCCTGCCAATTCTTATGTTAGAGGACAGAAGCCACCGACAAAGCTATTCATTAGGCAGAGGAATTGAAACGTTTATCGAGTGCAGTGAATTTATTATCGATCTCCGCCCGCCGAGCTGATCAGCTGCCCTGGTGTTCGGTGGACCATGTCCTTAAAACAAACTGTAGAGGTAGCAGGGTGCCCTTCGGGACGGGGGCTCCATCCTGTCTGGGGGACGCAGCCCGTCACGCCACTGGTCCCAGGCTGAACGCTCAGAAGCCGCACAGACCTTCAAAGGTGGGATTAACCAGCCCCGTCAATTCAATACGTGCCGATGGGAGAAAAAAATAACAGCTACTTTTGGAGCGCTTTGCTATTTCTGAGCTGTGGCTTTTGGCGCTTTTTATACATTATTTTGTTCTCTACACAAAACTGAAAGAGGGAGAGAACTTCGATTTGATGAACTCTCGAGAAGTTAGGTAACTTTCCCAGAATCCCACAGCAGTTTCTGGAGCCTGAACTTCTCCTCCCGTGCCAGCCAGGCCTGTGCCTGCTCTCTCTGGACACACTGGTCTTTATTTATTTGTTTATTTTTAAAGATTTATTTATTTATGCATACAAGCTGGGGTACAGGCCAGAGGTATGGGGTGGTGAGAGGGTTCACCAGAGACAGAGTGGGGAGCAGCACAGGCAGATCGAGGAAACACACTGCTGAGGGGAGCAGCGGGCGAGGCAGGAGAGGCCTGCTGCGCCCTGTGGGAATCTCCCCGGCCGGGTGTTGAACTCGCGTCGCTGCCGCCGACAGCCCCACAGCGCAGCGCCCAACCGCTGCACCAGTGGGGAGGCCCCACACTGGTCTTTAAAGGGGCCGGTTTACATTGAGTTAACGTTATTTTCCTCAGTTTGCATTATTTTCAAAGATGTGCAGGGGAAGCATACGTCCTGACCTCTGACCCAGAAGCTCACTTCCTGTCGGAAGCGAGAGCTGCCCAGGTGTGCCAGTTCTAGGACACCTGTACCCAGGGCAGGAATGGCCTTGCGTCAGGGACTAAAGAGGTAGGGCGGGGCTGGGAATGCCGGGCAGGGAGTTGGAAACAATGGGGAAGAAGGTGGCCCACGCCCCGGGCCATGGGGATCCCCCAGACGTCTGCAGGCGGGGGAGGCAGTGCTGGGGACAGCAGGCTGCAGGAGGAGACAGTATCAGTTTGAGTAACAGCGACTGTGTCGTCCCAGCCCCAGCCTCGGCAATTTTAGCTTGCCCTCATGAAGATGCTGGGAAGCGTTTACACTGTCACCCCATTTTAGAGAGGAGAAAATGGGGGCTTTGCCGGGACTCGCCTTTCAAGCGGAGAAACGGGATTGGCACCAGGGCACAGAGCTCCGGCCCTGGAGATCGGGGTGAGGGACAGGGCCCCCAGGAGCGGGGTGGAGGGCTGGAAATTCCTGCGGGAGCGGGCAGGGGTGCAGAGGGGGTCCAGGCGCCGGCTGCTCTGGGCTGCTGAGCCGGCCTTCCAGTGGGGTGCTGCTGGAAGACTCGGGGCTCAAGGAGGAGCCCCGGTGGGGGCTGGGCGTGTGCGGCATCTGAGGGCTCCTGCCTGGGACTCCCCCGCTCTTCAGCGCCGAGCAGGCTGCCCTTGTCCCCTGTCCCCAAGGAAGCCCTCGTCCCGCAAGGCTGCTGGCGCAGGGCCTTCCTGAGGCATGGGCCGGGGAAAGAGCACCTGCGGTCTCGCATTCTAGGTATTTCCAGCAGGAGTGTGTCAGAGCGGTATGGAGGCTTCTGGAATCGAGGAGCTGACAAGTTTTGGCTTACGATGGTTTCGGTGATTAAGTGAATGAACTCTGGTGTCTTAACTGAGATCCGGGGGAGGAGAAGCAGGTGTGAGGCGAGGGGTGGGAAACGACGAGCTCCGTTCTGGAAGGTTCAGGAGCACGCAGCTAGCCTCCTCCCGGCGCCCCGCACACCGCCTGCCGTGAGGAAGAGGGAGCTCGGCCCCCGAAGCCGAGCAGGGCACACCCTGTGTTTCAGGTGCCTGAAGGAGGGGCTCTGAAACCGTGCCCGTTTGGGGGTCATCACTGCAGGTAGGAGGAACGTCAGAGGGAGCTGCGTGGAAGAGGAGGTCACAGGCTAAGCAGGGGGACGCGGGAGACCCGGCGAGATCACGCGGAGGCCAGGGAGAAAGGGGAGTCGCAGGAGGAAGTGGCAGGCGGCAGTCTTCCAGGAAGGACCGCAGGGGGCACTGGTCTGTTCAGGATTTGGGGTCAAGGTAGCCAGTGGTCATTTTTGAAAGATTTCCAGTGGTGAGTGTCGGCAGCGGACTGAGTTATCAGCAGCACCAGCGCTCTCTTTCTTGAAGCTCCATGTGGAAGGGGGCTGGGGGCGTGAATGGGACCTGGAGATGTGGCCAGGTAGAGCCAGGCCTGAAATTAGGTTTAGTTTTAGGAGATGCTTGAGCCTTGCTAGAGCCAAGAGAGCCAATAAGGAGGGGAAGCTTGGAAATATGGGAGGAAGGCGTAACTATATAATGGGGGAGCCTGGGAAGGCTAGATGGTGTTGAGGACGTGGAATGAGAGGCCCTTTATTGAGAGCAAGAGTTGGGTGATCTGAGATCTTGAGTCACGAGCGCCTCACAGGTGCTTGAAGGACCCGAATCACATTTTTCTGTCTGTTGAGGGCAGTGGGGTCATTCCTTTCAAGTGCTCACTTTTTATTTTTTTGAGCTAGCATTCACATGTCAAAAGTGAATGGTGTGTTGGCAGAAGCATGCAGCCATCAGCCCTGTCCAATTCTAGAATGTTCTCATTGCCCAAAGACACCGGTAGCTGACACTCTCCTCCCACCCCCACCCAGGCCTTGGGCATGTCACCAGCTGGTCTCCACGGCCTTGGCCGTTGTGGACGTCTCGTGTAAGTAGACTCACGCAGACTTTACCCCCCATGTGTAAGAGAGGAATCGCTGGGCTCTGTGCTAACTAACTTTCGAGGTTCTGCTGGGTTGATTTCCTGAGCCTGCACCTCTCATGGTCCCGTCCACAGCCTGCGAAGGTCCATTTCTCCAGGCCCCACCAACACGTGTCCTTGCCTTCTCTTTGCTGTTGCTGTCCCCGCGTGTGTGGATGGCTCCTCAGGGCGGCTGAGATCTGCTTTCCCGTTGACGTTGAGCGTCTTCTCGCGTGCTTGGCGGCCACTTGTGTGTTTTTGGAGAACTTTGTTCATATAACTTTCTTAGTTCTGAAGTTGGGCTATTTGTCTCGTTATTTTTGACTTGTAAGCATTCTCTGTATATCCTGGATACCGGCCCCTTATCTTATCCGTGATTTGCAGGTATTTTCTCAGTGTCGTGGGTTGCCTTTTCACTCTTCACGGTGTCCTTTGAAGCACCAAGTTTGTAATTTTGATGTGGTCCAATTTATCTGTTTTTTTCTTTTGTTGCTTGCGCTTTTGATGTCACATCTAAGAAACCATTACCTAACCCAAAGTCATGTGGCACATGTCTGTTTTTTTCCTAAGAGTTTTGTTGTTTTAGCGCCTACATTTTTGTCTTCCGTCTACCTGGAGTTCATTTCTGACTGCGGCGTGAGATGCATGCACCTTCATTCTTCTGAGAGCCAGTTGTCCAGCACCATTTCTAGAATGACTGGGCTTTCCCCAGGGGGTTATCATGGCACCTGTCGAATCCTGGCATAGGATTTCTGGACTCTCCATTTGTACACATGGCCTCATGGTAGTGCCACACTGTCTTGATTATTGTGGCTTTGCAGTGAGTTTTGAAACTGGTGAGTGTGTCTTCCTAGTGTGTTCTTTTTCAAGATTGTTTTGGCTCTTCTGGTTCAGCCTTCTCAGTTTTTAAATATCTGATTCCTAGCCCTCTGAGGCTGAACAATTTGAAAAATCCCTGTGCTTTATTTTGGGCCACATAGATTATTTTAATTGTTTTCGCTCTGTGACTCTCTTCCCATTATCAGATGCCGGCCTTGCCTCTTTCTTCTCTCCTCAGTCCTTTCTTTAGCCCTCTTAGAGCTCGGTTACCTTTTTACGCTTCTGAAAATTTATTGACTGGATTTTCTTGTTCACTGGTAAAAATGTAAAAGCAGGTGATTGGCGTGTTTTATACATCTCTTATTAGAAAGCAAAAGGCCAAGTTGCTTTTGCCTTGGCACTACCCTATTTTTTTTCTGCCTGGGTTCTGTGGGCCTCTATAAAAAAGGGGGGTCCCAGGCAACTTAAAAGCATGGTAAAGAGGAATGAGTTGAATTCTGTGCTCTCTCAATAAGAAGATTACCTTGCAGCTGGGGAAGCAGATCTTTCCTATCTGAAATGTCAGTGGAGGATATTTTATTCCTCCTGTGTGTGTAGACGTGTCAGCCAGCAGGCCCGGGACACGGTCACTGAAAAGAAAGCCACATGTAGCGAGGTTTGCGACTTCATTAAGAACTGAATCTCATGAATAACTTACTGTCTTTTTTTGAAACAAGGGTCCTAGTGAGTTGAAGAGAAAGTTGGGCTTGGCTTTTAAGGAGCATCACCGATAAGCAAAGAGAGGGACATTTATAGCCTTTTGCCATAGAGCTGGTTCAAAAAGCATCACTAATTTTCTGCAGAATTGGGAAAGGAGGCTGCTGCGTGGGCCCCTCAGAGGTATTTGCTCACACCGAGAATGCTGCGATTCCTCGGAAGGAACGTGGTCTCGCCTGCAAGGGCGTCTCCCAGGCCAGCCCAGATTTCTCTGTGATGTCATTGGGGAATGAGCCAAAGCTGATTTGCACATTGAGGAAAGACTTGTTCCAGATTATTGTTCTCTTTTACAAGGTGACTAACTTGCTGACTGAATAAGCTGAATTGTCAGCGGTTGATATGTTAAGATCCATCATAAGGCATTTGACCTGGGAAGGAATTTTGTGTGGGAAATAACAGGGGGTCTTTCACATTGGCGGAGTACTTTCTTTCTTTAAGGACTCTTGGGTCCGTGAGAGCACTCCTGGCATTGAGCCCGCTGAAGCACGATTTGCCGTGACATAAACTTCCGGCACCACGTAACTCTAAGATCACGCTGGTTTTTATTGGTTTTCAGACATAGTACTAATTAAATTCCAATCTCATTATTTTAGGCTTCACTAGGCACCAACTGTTGTCCATGTGCTACTTATTATATTAATGATGAGCACTTAGTGCTACCTCTTTTATTGCGGTGAAGTCTGCATATAGAACTTTGACCACCGGGCTCGTATCTGCGTGTACAGTCCAGCACCCCAAAACGCATTCACACCGCCGTGCAACTGTCCCCGCCACCCAGATCCAGAACTTGTTCATCTTACAAAACAGAGACTCCATACCCATACCCAAGAAACACGCTTCGTTGGCTCTCCCCAGCCACAGGCAACCCCTATCTCACCTTCCATCTCTTTGAATTTGACGCTCTCGGACCTTCAGCAAGTGGAGTCTACAGCATTTGTGCCTTGTGTCTGCCCCCTTTCACTCAGCATCATGTCCTCATGGTCCATCCTTGTGGTAGCAAGTGTCAGAAGGCCCTTCCTTTTTTCAAGCCGAGTAATATTCCACTGAGTGTATGCACCACACTGTTCATTCCCTCCCCTGCTGATGGACAGTGGAATGGTGTCCATTTTTTGGCCACTGATAATAAAGTACCGTGAACACAGGGGTTCATCAGCCCTTTGTCTAAAGCAGTGCATAGCAGCTGGGCCCCGACTTTCTAAATATTAGTCCAAACTAAGAGGAAGGTGTTTATCTTTTGGATTTGGGGAGGTTTTTCTTTTCAAATTTGGGTTCAATTTAAGGTATAAATTTGTTACTGCTGTTCAATAAAGTCCTTGCTTTCTAAGCACTATAGAGAGTAAGACATCTGTGGGGAGGGTGTTCTATTTGGAATCACATAACAGTATGATTTAATTCAGCCAACTAGTAAAATTTGATGATACACTATAACATTTTATATTAAAATGCTTTAGATAAACGTGGACCCTGAACTCTCTTCAGATTTCACTGCTTTTATTTGCTGGGGTGTGTCCCGGATGTCTCACCCGCCTTCTCCCGGTGACCTGCCATCAGTCAGCAGAGTCGGGTGACATTTGTTTGATGACTCAAACTGAGTGAGTCAAGAAGTGTAGAGAGTATTTGTTTGAAAGGTCCCCTTTGGTGGTGTTAGATGTGGGGACATTTGTAAGTGTCGCAGCTGTCGGACAAAATGAGTCTGAGGTGGATCTATGGGTGATTGAGTGTTTTTGCTTTCTTTTTTTTTTGATTTTTTTTAAAGATTTATTTTATTTATACATACAAGCTGGGGTACAGGCCAGAGGCATGGGGCGGTGAGAGGGTTCACCAGAGACAGAGTGGGGAGCAGAACAGGCAGATCAGAAATACACTGCTGAGGGGAGCAGCGGGCGAGGCAGGAGAGGTCTGCCGCACCATGTGGGATTCTCCCCTGCCGGGCGTCGAACTCGTGTCGCCGCTGCCGACAGCTCCACAGCGCAGCGCTTAACCGCTGTGCCACTGGGGAGGCCCTCTTTTTTTTTTTAAAGATTTTTTTTTTGAAGATTTATTTATACATACAAGCTGGGGTACAGGCCAAAGATGTGGGGTGGTGAGAGGGTTCACCAGAGTCAGAGTGGGGAGCGGAACAGGCACATCAGAAATAGACTGCTGAGGGGAACAGCGGGCGAGGCAGGAGAGGTCTGCAGTGCCATGTGGGAATCTCCCCTGCTGGGCATTGAACTCGCATCGCTGCTGCCAACAGCTCCACAGCGCAGCGCTCAACTGCTGCACCACCAGGGAGGCCCCCTTTTTTTTTTTTTAAGATTTATTTATGCATACAAGAGCTGGGGTGCAGGCCAGAGGTGTGTGTGGGGGGTGAGAGGATACCCCAGAGACAGAGTGGGGAGCAGAACAGGCAGAACTACTGAAGTACACTGCTGAGGGGAGCAGCGGGTGAGACAGGAGAGGTCTGCTGCGCCCTGTGGGTCAGCTCCCTGGCCGGGGATTGAACTGGTGCTGCAGTGGCTGGTGATTGCCTGATAGTGCTGTGTTTTTAACCCCTGCGCCACCAGAAAGGCCCTGATTAGGTGTTTTCGTATGCTGGGATTTCCAGGGTTGGTTCTCTAAGGATGCCGTTTAGCGCTTCCAAACTGTTAGTTGTAGCTGATGAAGTCACGTGGGGGGAGAAGAGAGGTGCCGTGAAGAAGAAGAGGGCAAAAGGGAGATGTCGGGGTCCCCGCTCAACTCCAGCTCGCTCGAGACAAGGCAGAGCCCTGCCGGGGGGCGTTTGACCGGCCACCCGTCAGCCTCCGAGGAGGCTCCCTGACACAGACTCGCAGTCTCTGCTCAGTCAGACGTGCAGAGGAGACCTCCTTGCGAGAAGCCGATCGCTCGCGTTGCTGTGGGCGGTGAGAGCAGGTTCTGAGTCTCGGCAGAGTTTCCGCAGCGCTGTTCACGCTCTGTTGTGCGGTGTCGTCTGCCCGTGTGCTCAGAGGCCAGAGGAAGGGCCCCGGCAGAGCGTGGTGGTGGCAAACTTTCGGGAGCCCAAGGGAAAGAAGGAGTGAAGCTGCGTGTTTGAGAGGGTTCTGCAGTTTGACCGGGGCCTTCTGGCAGCTTTTCTGCCAGTAGAAATACTGGACTCAACGGCTAGAGGGCCACAGGCGACACGTGTCTTCCAGGCCAATAGTCGTCCACGTTTAGGCAAAACAGCTCTGAGCCTGTCCTTCCAGTTCGCTTTGCCTGAAGAGTGTACTGGCTAAAAGAAAGAGCACCGCATTTTTGGTACTTCCAGAACCTACCTCTGAGAACGAATATAGAATAACTTAAGAGAAAAGTTAGGTTGTGGCAGGCCCAGGGAGGGTAATTTGTGTTTCTTTTTTCCAATTGTCTCAGTTATATAAGTTAAAATGAAAGGGGAAAAAAAAAAAGGAAACGGCCTTTCCTGGCTGCGGAGGTGCCCTTGAGTTATAATGAGTGTGCTGCTGACACGGGGCCAAGGTTCTCTGAGAACAGAACTCCAGCGCTGGACAGCCCCTTTCCTCCCGGCTTATCTCTTGGTCGTGCAGATAATGCCAACAGAAACAGGTTCATTCCTTCAGTTGAGAAAAGTAGAAGAATATGAAAACATAAACACGCCAGGGCCTGTCCTTGAAGAACAGACTGCCTCCTCAAGGTGTTATTCTCGTATTTGACAGTCCAGCTGACGGAGCAGCGTTCCATGTGCTCTCGGAGTCGGCGCTGTCTGCACACTTCATTTCAGCCCCTCCGCCTCACCCCAACACGGAGTTGTACCCCCTAGCTGTCTCTTCCCAGGCCCAGGCGCTCACTAGTCTGCTTCCTGCCTCTGTCAGCCTGCTCTCATGTTTGCGTGGAATGACAGGTAGACTTCGTGATGGCTTTTTTCACCGAGCGCGAGCTTCACCCATATTGTAGTGTCTTCCTTTTCACTGCCAAGTAGCGATCCACCGTGGCCACACTTAGCAGCCACTCGTTGGCAGACACTTGGGTTTCCACTTCTTGGAAGTCGCGAATAAGCAGCCGTGACGCTGTGGACGCGCGTGTGCAGCTTTTGTGTGTACGGAGCTGCCGTTTCTCCGGGTGTGCAGCTAGGAGTGCGGACAGCCGGTCACACGCTGGCTCTGGGTTTAGCCTTTTGAAGAACGGCCAGACTCATTCCCCAACGAGGTTGCATCATTGTGCTTTCCCCCCAGTGACGGAGGAGGGTTTTAATTTTTTCCACATCCTTGCCGACACCTGCTGTTACATCTTGCTGGTTTTAGTCATTCTGGCAGGTGCGAAGTGGTAACTCTTTGTGGTTTTGATTTGCATTTCCCTGATGCCTGATAATTTTGAGCATCTTTGTGTTTTATCGGTCATCTCTGTCCCTTTTGGGGAGAGATGTCTACTTAGATCCTTTGCCCATTTTTAAATGGACTCATTTGTCTTTTTATTATTGAGTTGTAAGAGTGTTTTACTTTTCTTGGTGCAAGGCACTTATTAGATATGTGACTTACTACATCTTCTCAAGTCTGGGGGTTGTCCCTTTTATTCTCCTGATGGTGCCTTATGAAGCACATGCGTTTTCATTTTGATGAAGTCCAATTTATTTACTTTTCCTTTGTTTCTTGTGCCTTTGGTATCTAAGAAGCCAGCACCTAACCCAGGGTCATGTGGATTTAACCTTAGGTTTTCTTTCGTGAGTTTTATAGTACTAGCTCTTGCACTTTGCTATCTGTAATCTACTGGGGTCGATTTTTGCATATGCTGTTAGGAAGTGGTCAAGCATCTTTTTTTTTTTGGCCTGTGATGTCCAGTTGTCCCGCCACCATTTGTTGAGAAGACTGTACTTTCTCCATTGGGCTGTCTTGGCACCTTTGTTGAAATCAGTTGACTATGAATGATGTGAAAGTATGTATCTGGACTGTATTCTAGGGCTCTGACTGTCCATCCACCTAGAAATACCACAACTTCCTGATTACTGTAGCTTTGTAGTAAGTTTGAAATTGGTGTGTGTGGTCCTTCTACTTTGCTCTTATTTTTAAGATTATTTTGACTATTCTGCATCTCTACATAGAGTACAGGATTGGCTTGTTAAGTTTTGTTTAAAAAAAAAAAGGTACGAGCAGCTGGGATTTTGACAGGGATTGCTTTGAATCTTGTAGACCAGTTTGGAAGGTATGATCATCTTAACAGATGTAAGTCTTTCGACTCACATGCCCGGAATGTCTTCCATTTATTTAAGTTTTAATTTCTTTTGATGATGTTTTGACATTTTCAGTATGTAAACCTTGCGTTTCTTTTATGTTTACTCATAAAATACTTAACTCTTTTGGATGAGATTTTCTTAATTTTATTTTGGATTTTTCGTTACTGGCATATAGAAACACACCTGATATTTGTGTATTGCTCTTTTGTAGCCTACAGCTTTGCAGAACTCATTTATCCTGGCAGGTTTTTAGTGAATTCCTTAGGATTTTTTGTATGTGGCATCTCATTATCAGCAAATAGTTTTACTCCTCCTTTCCAGTCTGGATGCTTTTTACTTGTTTTTCTTGCCAGCAGCTCTGTCTGGGCCCTCGGGCCCAGTGTGGGGCAGAAGCTGCGACGGGAGCTACCTGTCTCCTTCCCGATGTGGAGGGAAGCTGCTCTGTCTACCACCGCCCAGCACGGTGCTGTATCAGGTCAAGGGCGTTCCCTGCCCCTTCTGGTCCTAGTTTTGAATGTTCTTATGAAAGTGTCAGATTTTTGTCAAATGCTTTTTTGAAATGAAATTTAAAAAATGACTCTTTGTTCCTTTTTTTTTTTTTTAATCTGCAGAGATTGACTTGCACACCAAGTGCGTGGTGGATGTAGATGCTAACAAGGTTATCCTCAGCCCTGTGAACACTAATCTTTCCAAGGGAGACGTCCGGTAAGTCAAGAAACAGTCTGGCTGTGGCCACCGGGATTTTAAACGACTGCAAACAGCGGGGGCTGGGTGGGGGTAGATTGCCAGCTCCCAGCCTGTGCTGGGTTGCCGCCAGGTAGATGAGCCCAGCTGACTCGGTGCCGGATGCGCGTGCTGGGCAGCAGCTGTGTTAACCCTCAGAGAAGAGAGCTGGGGTTAGGCTGAAGCGGCTGCGGAAGCCTGGGAAGGAGCTAGCCTTGCTGGAGGACTAGTCAGGGTGGGTGAGAGAAGGGGCCAGGGGATCCCTTCTAGGTGTTTCCTTAGCCTTTGCAGCGTCTGCTTCTGCCCGATGGAACCCTACGGTCAGCCAGAACCGTTCAGGGCGCCTCTACCCGAAGGTGTTCCCGAGGCCCCCAGCGGTTCCCTTCTGCCAGCCAGAATCCGGAGACCTACTCTGGTTATTTTATTGTTTTGGAGCGCTCACTGTGGCTCTCCAGCAACTTCCGGGTCATCGAGAGAAGGGACTCTGCCGGGTTGAAGATCAATATCCTGAGCATCGTTTCTGGATTTGGATGATGGTCCGAACAAAGGGGCCTGAAGCTGTGATGAAAGTGAAATTGAGGACGAAGGAAGAGGTGACTTGGTTTTTCTTAGGAAATGCAGGCAAATGGCTTTTCTCAAATGAGCTGGGATCTTACAGAAGATCCCAGAAGCAGACGGGCACACTTGTCCTCGTGGGTAAGGTGTTGTCTTGGCCCTGTCTCGCAGTCTGGGATGTTGGGATCAAGGAGATAGACTAGGAAAAGTTGCCGACTGGCAGCTAGAGTTGGCTCAAAGTGGGTAAGACGACTTTTGCAAGAGATCAGCCGTGTCAGAGACTTTTCGTCCTGACCTTGGAAGTGGAGCACACACGTCGGAGAGGGCGGCGCCGGACACTCAGCAAGGGCCTCAGGATGTCTGGGAGGCCGTGGTGAAGATGGATGCACCGGGGGGGTTCCGTGCGTGGCGTTGAAATGAGTTGAAAAACACTGGATTTGGAGTCAGAAAGTCTGAAGTGGAATCCCTGCACTGAGGAAACACTGAGGTGTTTTCCGGAGATCGCATCAGTGATGTGAAAGTGCTTTGTGAGGTGTTCTGCGAAGGTCCCGGCTATGGTTACCGACGGAGAGCTGTTCCCTGAGCCTCTGGGCGTGGGTGCTCGTGGGTGTGCTGGCACGAGGGTGTGCAGGCTGCAGCTGTGTCGTTGAGACGCCGCCGTGTTTGGAGCCTGCTCACGGAGAGGCCACTGTCCCGAGGGCTAATGGAGACCTGGGACTTTGAACGCGGTTTGTTACTCTCTGAACCTCAGTCTGGAGGCTGTTGTTTTATTTGCAAGTGTGGGCTGCTCTGCAGAAACGTGGAGGCCACACCCTGTGGCTGGAATGTGCGGGCTTCTGTGCAGCCTGACTTGCGGCTGCCTCTGCCCTGCCCGCACGGCTGCCCCCCCGTGTTCCTCATCGGGAGCCGCATTGCTTTCTGTGACCGTGGAACAAATCGCTGCAAAAGGTGAGTGGCTTCAAGCCTGGATAACCACTTGTTCTCTCGTGGTTCCTGTGGGCTGAGGGTGGCTTGTCTCTCCTCCGAGCTGCTGGGGCCTCCCTGGGAGACCTGGGGCTACGGGCTGGACTTGCCTGGAGAGGGCTGGGCCCCCCGGGTCAGGCTGTTGGCTGCCTGTGGCTGGAGGCCTCGGGCGGCCGCGGCCAGAACACCTGCTCTGTCTGGGGGCAGCTTCCAAGTCAGGCTCTCGGAGGACGAGGAAGCCAAACGGAAGCCCTGCGGCCCTCCCTTCCTGGCCTCGGAGGCCGCGGCGTCCTGGCGACTGCGCGCTCGCGCTCCGCTGCCTGGAGCTCCGCTGGCGCTCAGAGGAGGAAGCACAGACGCGTCTCCGTGGAGGGAGGGTGGTGCCACCTAAGGAAGGGTGCGTGCCCGAGAGGCTGTCTGGGGGAACAGCTGGCCACGTGTGTGGCGGCGTGTGCCAGAGAGGTCGTTGTGAGGACAAAGTGAGCCGACGGGAGCTAAGGAAAAGACGTTTTCTTTCTCCTTGAGACCTTTAAAACTTCGGGGTTTATGAAAGAATTAAACAGCAGTTTTGGTTCCAGACAACATCTTGGATGGCTCTTTTTCTCCATGTGCTGAAAATACAAATGGCCCACCACTCAGGGCTGTGGAGTAGCAGCTCATAAGAGATTTGAAAAAGATGGGCTTCCAGTAAGGATGGTGTGTGACGGTTTTGGTGACATGAAGAATAGCTTCTTGAAAAGCAGCTCTTTTTCGGCCGAAGTGTGTGAGGCCTGCGGGAAGGTGTATGTCGCTGGACCCCCGTGGACGCCCCCGAGAAGGTCATCTCAGCCCTGACCCAGAGTCTCTCCAGACCTGCACGGAAGGCAGTTCCCAGGAGAGATTCAGCTGCCTCGACACCCAGTGGGAGCGGTGGGCGAAGCTCCTGGGCAGGGGACTCAACCCCGCACCTCCCCCTCGGCCTGAACGCCACCCCAACACAGGGCCCGGGAGGGCCCAGGGCCACTGGCTGGTGACCGCCCAGCAAGAGGGCAGGGAGAACTGAGGCAGGGATGGTAGAAAGTCAGCAGCCAGCACCTCAGCCGGCTCTGTCTGCTTCAAGAAGAAATACAGGGGAGGAACGGAGATTAAGAAAGAAATAAAGCCCTGTGTGGCCTCACTGCCTGGGCACCAGGCTCTCCCGAGGAGAGGGAGCCAGCACATGGGCCTGCGGGGCCATCGGCCTTGTTCTTGAGCTGCTTTCTTGGAGGTCACTTCGAGAGCATCACGTACCCCTTGGGAAACGGCTCTGCGTGGCGGACGTCCGGCCAGTGTCGTCACCAGCTGCGGTCGGAGTCTGGCCTCTTTGTTTTTGCATCTTTGTCTTTTCTGAGGTCACTTAGTAACTAGCCAGGAACCCGCAGCTTGCCCTTGGGAGACTTCAGGGTCCTTTCGTTCCACCGCCGGCTGGTCTTGTGCTCCCGCCCTACGACTGAGAGCTCGAGCCCAGGGTGGGACCTGCCCCCAGCGGGTGGGCCGCAGGGGCACCGGGACTCCCAGCCTGGTAGGGTGGGCGCTTTACCCAGATTTCTGGTTTTCACACTTGTTCTGTAATAAGATTTTTGCTGCGCTGTTTTCAGAAGCAAATAAATGTACGTCTAGAAGCTCTTACTGAAAGGGCGACGGATTTGAGAACCTTAAAAAAAGTGTGTAGAACCTGATGAATATTCCTGAGCACCCCCATCAGTGCCCGGATGAAAAGCCCTGGGGTATTGCTTGCATGGTGAAGGGCCTGTGAGAAGTGCTCTGTGTTTAAACGCGACGTCAAGGTGAAAAGAGGAGTTTTGGCGTGTCGCAGGGTAGGGTGACTATGCTGAATCCGCTAGAGGGGAAAGGGAAGGATGCGCGAATTACAGGAATTTTATGTGCTATGAAGTTAATTGCTGTCTGGCTTGCAGAGTGACTAATCCACCAAGCAAGTTCGTTTTGTAGGAGCTGTGTTTGTAGCTGGAGAGGGACTTGAAATGGACATGAAAGCAATTCAAGTCAGTTTAGATCCCTAGTGGAAAGGCTGGAATGAACTTTTTTAAAAGCTGCAGTGTCTTTGCTACTGTTATATCCAAGTCTATTCTTCTGAAACCATGACTGGTTTTACAGGTGCATGTCAGTTAGTGTAATTTGCACGTGAACAGTGTAGGTTTTGAAACAATGGCTTGTACATTTTTCCTGCTAAACATTTCCCATCTAATGGCTTAATCTGAGAGATTTGGGGAAACGTTTTGCTGGGCTGTATATGGAATTTCAAAACTGATTAGAAAAATAAGGCGCTTAAAATTCATCTTGCGAACGGGGCCAACAAGAGACCAAGAAGGCCGCCTGGAGCTGTCCATCCGGAGTCAGCCGCGCCCCCGACCTGGTGGTGATGTGGAGAAGTCACTGAGTTCCTTTCCTCAGTTTACTCATCCTGAAAGCGGAGGTTCTCCCAGTCCCTGCCTGAGGCTCGTCACGGGAGGGAAGGAGGCAGCGGGTCAGGTGCCCGCCGTGCAGGAGCCTCGTGTTAGTGCTTATTTGAGGATTCCTGGCACTGCTGGATGGGCTGTCCTCGGCTGCGGTCCACGGTGTTCGAATCTCCACAAAGCAGGTAAATCCTCAAACCGAAACAGAGTCCGCGCCGCCCAGCGTACGCGTGGCTGCCAGGAGTCTCCTTCTGTGACAGTCTCAGCTCGCAGAGTCAGAAACTTAAGTGTTTTAGTCTGCCCAGTGTTGACGGGGGCTCTTAGGACCTCGTGTAGCAACTGTTGGAGACCTAGGTTAGGGAGCTGGGACCCCTAATGTCAGGTGTACCGTGAGTAAAATAGGAACCGCTACTGTCCACGCCTCTCCTGAGCATCCGCTGACTTGGGAAACCAGGTCAAATCATTGCTGTGAACATAGGGTCAGAGCAAAGGGACGTTTTTATCAACTATGGAAAAGAGCAGGAGGGGCTCTTTCTGTCCCACAAGACTCTACCCGAACCCCATGACCGAACCCGCGTCTGCACCCGCGCCGGCCGCTTCGCACAGCGCGGTGCTGGACACAGGCGGGCTCGCGCCCTCCCGCCCTGCTGCTCCGCTCGCTGAAGTGCAGCGAAGACTCTTGAGCCCCCTTTTGCCCCGAGTCAGCTTAGTGTTCCCGACTGGTCTTTAGGGCTTCCCAAACCTTCAACGGCAGCATATTCCCAGGTCAGCCAGTAAACGGCTGATGTCTGTTCTTTATCTCTCTAAGTGTGACTCTCCAGCTGTGATTCCTGCATTTGTAACTAGCTGCAGCAACGCCAGGATGTGGAATGTTCCCCTTTGAATAACGAAATCCATCTTGAGGCCTTATTTTGTTTGACTTTTATCTTAAAACTGACCTGGTAAATTCTACCCTGTAACAAAGCGTTGTTGCCAGCACCTTTACCCACAAAGCAAGATAGCTGGAGGCTGAATGTTCCCTTCTGCCTTTTGCTTCATTCCCTTTGCTCCCACCAGCTGGCCTTGCCTTTGAACTCTGGCTGAAGGGCGTAATTAAGATGCCGAGCAGGGGACTCGGGTGCTCTCCCTGGCGGAGCAGCAGCCTCCACTTAGAAGCAGGTGTGTAGGAGAAAGTTGGAGCACCCAATGGAGGGAGAGAGGAGGCCGGAGAGCTTGCTCCTGGGGGCTGGCGGCTGCTTCCAGCAAAGTGTGTTCTGTGAAGAAAGCGGCTCGCGCAGCCCAGCTCACACGGTCATCGCGCTTTCCGTACCTGGTGTGTGACCAGTGCTCACAGCTCCTTCCCGCTCCTTCGCACGTGGTGTGCAGAGAAGTGCACCCGGGGAGTAGCGACTAAGCAGAGTCGGTCATTTGGCACCAGCCAGCCCAGGGCTCACACCTGACGGTCTAGTCCATGCTCCAGGCTCCCAATCCCTGGGTCTCTCCACTGCCCACAGTTGGGGCGGCCAGGCTGGGCCAGCCCAAGGGCCCCGTGCTCCTCTCCGCAGCCCTGAACTGGGGGCCACCTGTCCGGGCCGCATGCCAAAGAGCCGGGCTTGCGGCTCCGCTTGTGCTGTGGGCTCAGTTTCAGCTGCACCGTGGAAAAGATGATGTCTCTGTTACCTTGAAAACAGACCTCCATGCCTGCCAGAAAGTCCTGCGGACCCGAGACCATAATTGGAGACCCGCTGAGCCAGGGTTACTGTGGCTCAAATGCTCAGAACCGAGCGCTTGTCTTTAGTTGGTTGGTTTATTTTTAAACTCACTTATTGAGGTACAACATACATGCCCTGTAATTTACCTCTTTCAAGTCAGCCTTTCTGGGGGTTTTTATTACGTTTATCCAGCAATTTTTATTATATTTCCCAAGTTGTGCAACCAGCCCCATTATCTATTGTCATACTGGTTTAATTTTTTTATCGCCCTGTCAGTCTGCTTTCTGTCTCCACACTTGAGGTTGCCTGTTGTGGACACTTTGTGCACATGAAGTCGCCCATCATGTGGCCCCTGACTGGCTTCTCAGCCTAACGTTTGTGGAGGTTCGTCCATGGTGTCATGAGGGGTAATGCGTCCTTGTTCTAGTTACCATGATCGGTTGCTGGACGTTGGAGGGGTTCACACTTTCTGGCCCCTGGCACCAGGGCCGCTGTGAGCGCTGTGTGGTCACGTGTCTGCTCTCGGTGGCTTCCAGGGTGGAGGTTTGGGTCCGCGCCCACTGGCCACCCCTGAGGACCCGCTGTCTGTTCTGTAGCAGGCGGCCCCGCCACCCCAGCCGCGGCGACCTGCTCCTGGGGGCTCTGGGGTGCTCTTCGCGGCGAGGGCCTCAGCTGACTGGCGGGTGCGTACCTGCCTGGGGCCTCCAGCTCACGACTGGAACACAGAAGAGAACACTGCGCAGTCCATACCGAGCAAATCTGGCCAGACCCGGGTCCCGGCTGCCGATTCGGAGCCGCAGGTTCTAGCGCGCTTTTCTCCGGAACCGCTTCCTTATAAGCTTTGCCAAAGTGGAGCAAAACTCAGAGGGGTGAAGAATAAAAGCCTGCGCTTTCCCTCGCACTCTGCAAGGGTGGCGGTGACCTTGGTCTCAGTGCCCCCCAGCTCTGGCGAGAGGCTGGGCCAGGAGCCGCCTGGTCAGGGGACGCCCCATTTCCCGCCCCTGCCGCAGGGAGGAGGGTCCACTTGGGACTTCAGACCTGGAAGCTGGAAGGGCAGAAGCCTCAGCGTGAACTGCGCTGTTCAGTTCTTAGTTGGTTTTCCACTGTTTTCTTTATTCAGAATTCTCTATCCTGGGGTGTATGGGGTGTGTGTGGTGTGTGGTGTGTAGCATGCGTGTAGTATGTATGATTAGCTTGTAGGGTTAATACAGTAACTTGGAGTTTCTCTGTAAAGTTCTTTGTTTATTGCCCTGCCTCATCGAGTGTAAGACCTGGAGACTAGAATTTTCAGAGCAGAAGACTTTGGAGAGTTAGACCTCAAGAACTGATGACCCAGGGCCTCCCTGGTGGCAGAGCAGTTGAGTGCTGCTCTGTGGAGCTGTCGGCAGCACATGATACGAGTTCGACACCCAGCCGGGGAGATTCCCACGTGGCGCGGCAGACCTCTCCTGCCTCGCCCGCTGCTCCCCTCAGCAGTGTGTTTCTGATCTGCCTGTTCTGCTTCCCACTCTGTCTCTGGTGAGCCCTCTTGCCTGTACCCCAGCTTGTATGTATAAATAAATAAATCTTTAAAAAAAAGGAAAAAAAGAGCTGATGACCCCGAGCACGAAGCCTGGTGTTTGTGGAGTGGCTTGTCCTGGACTCCGTGTGGGGAGACTCGCTGCCATGCAGGGGGTCCGCCAGGGGTGGTGTCGCCGTGTAGATGTGCTCCTCAAGTGGGGTGCTGTCCTCCTGGCCACTTGGTCAGTGTGACCTTGTGACCCTGGGGAGCCGGAAGCATTGACCACCATCCAGTGACAGACTGAGATGTGCGTCTCAACAGCAGCAGTGGGGGCTTCACGAGGAAGCTTATTCCTCCGTTTCCTGCCGGAGAATGATGAGGCGAGATGGGCAGCTGAGTGATGGGCACCTAGCACAAGCAGGGACGGCCAGTCTCTCTCTGACTGGGTAGGAGAGTGAACATGTGTATGGAAGAGGAGCACACGCACATGCGCGCGCACACACACACACACACACACACACACACCCCTACAGTCTGACAGGTGCAGGACTGAGGCTGACAAACACACAACCACCCCCCAAAGTCTG
>PVIJ01019767.1:0-22670 GCA_004024925.1 Scalopus aquaticus | reverse complement strand
AGGGATGCAGGGGCAAGATTCAGAGGTGAGGTCTAACCTGGCGGTTAGTTGTTGCGGCTAAAACTGAG
This sequence comes from Scalopus aquaticus, assembly GCA_004024925.1. NCBI lineage: Eukaryota > Metazoa > Chordata > Mammalia > Eulipotyphla > Talpidae > Scalopus > Scalopus aquaticus. Next base: position 22,602 of record PVIJ01019767.1, on the reverse strand, counting down.
CTGACTGAGCAGAAGCCCAAAGTTACAGCTCTCTCCTCCACTGCCAGAGGCACCACCTGCGGCTGGAGAAAAAGCGCCTCCCTTGCCCTCACCTGTCAGTTTGCTGCTGGTGCCTTCCCTGGTGGAGCCCAGGTGGTGGGCAGGGGAGTCTGAGAAATGCAGTTTCGGGCTTGCCACCCCAAGGTGAGAGAGGAGATTGAAGAAGGGAGAGTGTGGAGTAGAGAATCTAGACAACCTAGTCAGCGCCCGAGGAGTGGCCAGTCACATCCCATCAATGAATATCATCTACTAAGTTAATGGATATCATCAACGACTAGCCAAGGTGTCATCTTTTTAGGCCCCTCTCTGAAGTAATAGAAAATCAGGATTGAGGGCCTCCCTGGTGGCACAGCGATTAGGTGCTGTGCTGTGGAGATGTCAGCACCGGCGACGGGAGTTCGACGTCCGGCAGGGGAGATTCCCACATAACACAGCAGACCTTTCCTGCCTCGCCCGCTGCTCCTGTCAGCAGTGTATTTCCGTCAATCTGCCTGTTCTGCTCTCCACTCTGTCTCTGTTGAACCCTCTCACTGCCCCACGCCTCTGGCCTGTACCCCAGCTCGTATGCATAAATAAGTAAATCTTTAAAAAAAATTAGGATTGAGCATCTACATACAGTTCTGAAGCTATATAGTTGCTGATGGGCATAGCATTTATTATATTTACATCATACCTATTAATATTTACTCAGACTAATTATCCAACAGGCTGTATAGGTAAGAAACAAGATCCAAACTGTCATTTATCCTCATGGCCAGGCCAATCCTGTATTTCCTTAAGAACCCCAAAGGAGCAACTTTTATCAATGTAGGGCAGGCGGAAAAGTTTTCAGAGGGAAAAGTGTCCGCCTAATCCCTCGGTGATGGGCCTCTGTAGGCCTATGCGCATGCCTGATGGCGGGCCCCTGAAGAAGGGCGTGACGCCCCTGAAGAAGGGCGTGACGCAGCGTGGCGCAGCGTGACGCAGGGTGGCGCAGCGTGACACAGCGTGACGCAGGGTGGCGCAGCGTGACGTAGCGTGACGCAGCGTGGCGTGTGTGATCAGAGACGCAGAGAGCACGAGGAAGAAGAGCGTGGCAGCAGCAGCGAGCCCCGAAAAGCTGAAGGTTTGCTGGGGCCTTGCCAGCCCCCTGGCCCCCTTGCCTGCCTTGTACATAGTTGCCTCGTTACAAAAGATGGTTAAAAAGCCTAAAAAAGCCTCCGAGGGCTCCAGGCCTCGTCCTTTTGACCCGTCTGCGCAGCTCTATGGAGAACTGTGCTCCCCGCGCCTTCCTGCCTCTACGATCAGAAAATGTAGTGAACAAACGAGGTGAAACTCGGCTTAAATCACAGCTGCCTCCCATTTCCGATAAGAGCCCAGGCAGGTGCTCTCTGGGTAGCTACAATCCCAAAGGCGCCGCCAGCCCCACGGTGGCCTGGAGAGTGCAGCCCGGAGAGGCTACGAGGACCTGCCGCTTCACCGAGGCCGGAGCGCGTCAAGACAGCGCAGTGAGGGGCCAGAGGTAAGCCCACCGGCCTTTGCGGCTGGGCAGTGTTTTCTAGGAAAGCGCCAATAAAAAGGGAAAAAAAGCCTGTGGGTCTTCGTGGCCCTGCAGAAGCAGGACTGGATAATTTTCTGCATTCAAACCCAACCTTCCTGTGGGTCTGGGGAGCATGTCTGGAGGGCATTTTCCTCCTTGGTTGGAGGTGACTTAGCAGACTGGCAATTACTGTCATCTCAAGTCCTGTCACATCGCTGCCGGCAGGGGAGGCGCTGCCCCGCCCGAGCCCGGACAGGCGGGAGCAGTGGAGACCACACCGACAGCCTAGGGAACTGTAGACCAGTAATCTGCTGGCCTCTTTGATCTTCGCACCAGACAGCAATTTCAGCAGAAACAGAGTCGAGGTGGTATTTTTAATGGCCGTGGGCTGAGCGTTCCCGACGTGCGTGTGTAGCCGTTGCCAAGAGGAAGTAAAGATGATCTTCAGCTTACCTGCCTCTTAGCAGTGCCATGCAAAAGCTTCATGGGATGGTGAAATGGAAATGGTCTGACTGTGTCACAAAGGCAAACAATTCATTGTTTAGGATTTTTAGGGATATAGTCCATGTCAGCGCAGGTGAGACCAGAGGCTGGCCAGGCAATTTGAGCCTGCCTGGAGTGGACGCCAACAATTTGATCATTTTCATTAAATTCAGCACAGAACTTGCCTTCAGATTTCACCAGATGCTTCCTCCAGCAGCCTCCAAGGAGAGCTGGGTCTGTCCCTGTGCCCTTGGGGTGCTTCTGGGTTATTGCGCCAATTTGAAGGAGCAAGAAGGCTGTTTATGGCCAAGGAAGAGAGTGGGCCCAGATAAAGGGCATCTGATAAGCTTCTCATCCCCCCAGCTTGGTCAGGATCTACGGTTGACCCTGTGCTTTGGGGAGAAGTTACAGGAAGCTGCAGGGGGATCCATCATCTGTGAGTCTTTTGGCTGAGCACCGAACCCAGCTCATTAGAATTTACTGGCGCTTGCAATCGTGGCCTAGTCATGAACTGAGTAAGTTGTGGGCCCTGAAGTGGGCAGGAGGTGGGGGTTGATGACAGCTGCTGTTAATTTGAGCTTTACTCTGTACCGATAGGCCGCGAGGACATAAATACCGAGCGAATGAGTGAAAGGAATTCTCTGCTCTGTCCCTGCTGTTCCTTCTAGCCGCCGCCCCCCACCCCGGTGTCTACAGGAAATGTCTTTCTGGCTAGTGTCTGTCCGCCAGGCTTGCTGGTTTTAAGTCGGCCATGGAGGGCTGTGTTCAGAAGCACAGACCATGTGACATGTGAGGCAGATCAAAGCAGGGATTTCAGGGCTGACTGAGGGGAAATGGTTCGTAATTAACGAAAGGCTATGGAATGGGCCGTGTTGACTGAAAGCCCACGACCGTGGCGCAGGGCTCCCACGGGCTGCTGGGGCGAGGAACAGCTGGGCGGAGCTAGCTGTGGGGTCAGCCGGCAGGTGTCAGAGCCGCAGATGGGGTGTGGGGTATGGGTGTGCCCCCAACTATGGCGAGGGGCTCGTCAGCTCTGCTCATAGTTTGCTTTTAAATGAAGTTTCCAGGGGCCACTAGGGCCCTACAGAAACTTGATAATGATGTTGAATTCTGAGAGTCAGCTGCAGTTTCTCATTTGCCATGTCTGATTTTTGATAGAGTTTGTTTCCAGGGTTAGAACCAAAGGAACCTTTCCTGCACGTTTGCTCACCCCCTGCCCCAACCTGGTGATGGGTTAGCACATCAGTGAGACCAAGTACACCCCTAGGGTGTGCCGCTGGCTGGCTTCCACTGTACTTTATTTTCGGGTTGCTGGTGGTGAGGAGTAGAATGAGGGAAGGGGAGGTGACAGATAAGGGATTCTGGGGAAGAGGGAGGTGAGTCCTAGCTCAGCCAGGGCCTGGTGAGTGTGCTCGGTGAGTCCCAGCTCATGAGGTTGAGGAGGAAGATCCGCAGCCAGTTTGGATGCAGACGTGCGTGCATCTGAGACTGTGCGTGAGTGTTTGCACGACAGTAGGCAAACAAATCACAGACCCTCAAAAGAATTTTCTGCTGATTAATTGGGAGACTTCAGAGCTTATTAATTCAGAGCCTCTTTGGGGCTGAAGCCCTTTTCTCAAGGCGGTGACAATGTTTGGATTGTCCTGTTGTCTCCATCGATGTCTAGAACACAATGTCCCTGGAAGGGGCGGGTGGCGTCTGTCCTGACCAAGCGACAGTGCTGTGTCTTAACTTCTGAGTGATTTTGTTCCTTGTTCTCTGCCCTTCTCTGGCTTCTGCCAACCTCCTCCAAATAGACCAATGAGTGGACAGCAGGGCAAATTGGGAAAGCCTGCACGGTGGCACCCTGGGTGGACTCTGGTCATCTCTGGAGGGCTAGGGGAGCGTTCCCAACCTTAGAGCAGAGTTCAGCTTTGTGGTTCATGTTGTGTATTTAGAATACCTTGAAGTGAATACGCCAGCTGTTAAAATAACCAGCAATTATGGGCATTGGGGACATGGGTGTTTGCTAATTTCTCTGTACTCTCTGTAATTTCAAAACACAAGCATGTCCGCTGGGGTTTGGAAGGCTGATGGGGGAACAGTGAGAGATAATGAACGGAGTGTGCCAGCTGCCTTCAGGTCTGGGCGAAGAGGTAGCCGCAGTCCCTGCGGATCTGTTTTCAGTTGCCACCTCCTGTGGTCTGGCAGCGCCCCCACTCAGCTTCAGAAAGCAGAAATCAAGTGTGACTGCTCCGTGTCTGCGGGCAGGGCTGGGCGCAGTGGTCCTGCCGCAGGTGACTCTCATTCTCCCCGGGGCTGGGAGGCTACCTGTGGGTCCGCCGAGGCACGTTCTTCCCAGCGATGGCAGAGGTGCTGGAGAAAAATGGGGACCAGCGTGCCCCTGAGGCTGAGGCTGGTGCATCCTTTCCTCCCTCCACATGGCATGGCCAGGCTAGTGGCAAGGCTGAACCCAAGGTCAACCACAGACAAGAAAACAGCCTGGTCATGATGAGGTGGGCAAGAGTGTGGCTGACGGGTTAAAATCTGACCAATCTTAACATATAGAAGCTACATTCTCTCTCGATGTATTTGCACGTTTCTATACCAGCACATAAAATCATATCTCTACAGACATGATTTATAACATTGATGTATTACATACTGTTTGTAATCTATATGTAACTAGTGGATAATATATGATTCCATGCATATGATGTCATAGATCATCTTTATGTATTAGAGATGCTTCCAAGGGGGTTGGGTATTTATTTCCAAAGCTCCATACTCCCCCGGCTCCCCTATATCATCTCTGTGTATTATCATATCATATTTATATATCCGCGTAGCTCACCTACATCAATGTCCGTCTACACATCATTCTGTCTCTGTCTCTGATTTTAGCGACAACGCTCACATCAGACTTTCTCAGTGGGCTTTTGGGCTCTGTTCTGTGACATGGGTGAGGTGTAGCTGCCCTCTTTGATGATGGTCTTGTCTGGGCATTTTCTCTGTGATTTGATTCTCAGCTCACTGACCGCTGATGAGCCCCAGCCAGCCTCCCAGTGGGCGGCCCCCTCTTTAGGCTGGAGGACTCAGCTTACTCCAAAGCTGGACACGGGAGTTTCATCAAAACTCCTGGGCACAAGGACACTGTTTTGGGACAGGAGATTGTGCTACCTGAGCCATCTCTTCCCTGCGTCCTCCCTGGGACTGTCCCAGCAGTATCAGCCCACGTCTGTATGTGGAGCAGGGTTGCTGCTCAGCTCTTCTCCCTGACACCCTCCGCCGGTAGCTCACGGCCAGGAGACCACGGGATGCCCTGTGGATATGGGCTTATAGCCAAGATGGTCTTTCTCTGTGTCAACAGGCAATTTCCTGGCTGATGAGGCAAGCAGTTCATTCACAGCAAGTTGTCATCTTTCAGTAAATGTCACAGGACTGAGGAGACTCTTTCTTTTTTTTAAAGATCTATTTATTTATGCATACAAGCTGGGGTGTAGGCCAGAGGTGTGTGTGTGGGGGTGTGAGAGGATTGACCAGAGACAGAGTGGGGAGCAGAACAGTCAGATCTACTGAAGTACACTGCTGAGGGGAGCAGCGGGGAGACAGGAGAGGTCTGCTGTGCCATGTGGGAAACTCCCTAGTCTGGGATTGAACTCGTGCTGCAGTGGCTCTGGAGAGCTTCATAGTGCTGTGACTTAACCCCTGCACCACCAGGGCTACCTGAGGAGGCTCTTTCTAAGCACTGGGGGAACCTTCTAGTTGGGAGAGACACAAAAAACCATGACGCGCAGGAGATGTGTGGGGACAGAAGCGGACTGTGCTGATGTGACATGAAGTGTCTATTTTGGAGGAGCTGAGGGGGGCAGCCTTTCTATGGAGATTACCTTTAAGCCCAGCTCTGAGGAATGGGGGAATCGATCATGCAAAGATGCAGGAGAAGGGATTCACAGGAGGGCGCAAAACAGGAGCAAACACTTCCCTGAAACCTTCAGCTCCTCCAGCCAACCTCTCCTTGCACCCATACCTTCTTGTCTTGGCCATGGAAGCAGTCTTTTGAAATCCTTGGAGTCCATCAGTGCTCCAGAGGTTCTGTTTCCAAGAGGGTTGGTTATTTATTTTCCAAAGCGCCACATAGCCGCTGGCTCTTGTAGACACAGCACCCCCTCTTTGATGGGCATCCCCAGTGGGGAACATTGGTCACAACTAATGAACCTACACTGCCTCATCATCCTCACCCAGAGTCCACAGTTGACATGAGACTTGCTCTTGGGGTGCAGAGTCGGTGGGCTGCACAAACTATACTGACAAGTGTCCACCCTGATAGTGGTTTAAATTAGTTTCACTGCCCTCAACATCCTCTGGTTGGATATTTTCGAGGACGATGAAGTACATTCAAGCCCGTTTGTACATTCAAGTACAAATGTCATTGCAGAGCAGAAGAACAAAGGAAAACGGCCTGTGTGACTCTCTCTCTCTCCCTCTTTAAGACCATACAGGTCTTTGACGCATGGAAGGCAGGCTTTCGTGAACTAGGCTGTTGTATGATAAACAGAATTCCGAGACAAACAGGAAAGCCCCAGAATTCTGAGTCATGGATGTTTGAATAGATGGTTTGTGAGGCCAAGCGTTTGCTTTTACAAATAAAGCATTGATGAACGGAACAGTTGCTTGAAAGGAACAGGGGCAGTTTTATGATGTCCACTTGGCCTTTGGAAGACTGTAGTGTGACTTATAACAATTTCTCCTGTCTTACTTGTATTTGGGTAATAAGGAAACCTGCCTTTTCGGCCATCTCAGTCAGTGCCTGGTGGGAAGGAGACTCCCTGTCGGCAAATACAAAGCCATCAAATCCAATTTCTTTCTTTTTAAAGATTTATGTATTTATGCATACAAGACCTGGGTGTGGGCCAGAAGTGGGGGGCAGTGAGAGGGTTCACCAGAGACAGAGTGGGGAGCAAAACAGGCAGATCGACTGAAATCCACTGCTGAGGGGAGCAGCGGGGAGACAGGAGGGGTCTGCTGCGCCCTGTGGGAAGCTCCCTGGCTGGGGATCGAACTTGTGCTGCAGTGGCTGCCGATAGCTTCATAGGCTGAGAATTAACCCCTTGCACCACTGGGAGGCCCCCACGAACCCAATTTCTTATGGAAAAGTGAGCTACTCCCTGATAGCGCAGGCATTGGCTCTTGGCTCTGGCTACGCTGGTATCGTCCTCTCATGCTGGCAGTTATAAGAAAAAGAAGAATTCTGTTTTGGAAGTACAGTTTTGTCATGCACAAGATAAGTAAGGTTTATTTTTTATCTGGGCTGCTGGTAACACAGCTGGGATGTTTTAATACATCTGTGCACTTCAATAACAGAAAGGTGTAGAAATAGAACTGGAGAGAGTTCAGAGCGAGGCAGAGAATCAGGTATGTGAGGCTCCGGGCTCTGATCTATATTTATAAGAAGTAAACACCACAGGAGGACTTTGACTTACCAAAACCAAATGATGGGAAACACTAGCTCTCTGCGCTTTCTTGAGGGGACTGAGACTTAACAACAACAAAAAAAAGAGAATAATTTAGTTTGCTCTAAAGAGATGGAGTCGAAGGTCAGTGAGTGGACACGCGGGTGCAAGCAGAGCCTCTGTGGGAGCCATTTTAGAACCATTCCAAAGAGATTATTCCCTGACTGTCCTTTGGGTGAGGAAGTCTACGCCAACCGCCCCCCACTGTGGAGGCAGGGTCCAGCTGTCTGTCGCGGGAGGCTGGGGAGGGAAAGAACCATGACCTGATCCAGTGGGTACAGCTCCCCTGGCAGTGAGAACCCCCCCGGTCCTTTTCTGTTCTTTGATGGCACAGAATCGTTCTCTGCGGTAGGGGGGTCTTGGAGTTGGACCGTAATGTGGGTGTGCTCTCTCACGTGATGTGGGACTTTTCTATGATGATGAAGATGATGATGATGATACTGGAGTGTAGTCGTGCTGACTCTGGTATGAACACTTCTGGAGATGGGTCAACCAGTTCTCTGACATGCAGCTCATTCATTGACATTTGCTCTCAGTCACTCCAATGTCGCCGTCATGGTGGAACAGTGCAATCTACCTGGTGAAATCTGACTAAGTTGTTACTGCCTGGGTGTACCACCAGGAACTCTGATCAAATTTTTCTGGGAAGGGTGCTCTCATTAGCCTTGAAAACTCTTCGTGTGCTGCCCATGGACAAGCGAGGTTGGCCACAAAGGCTGTGGTGCTAGAAGACGCTTTCTGCACTGATGGAAGTCAATTCTGGACAACACCCACCTGGGCCAGTTCTGTCTTCTGGAGCTGAGTCTATTTCCTCTTTTTCCTGACAGCCTTTCAGACATGTGAAGTTGGTAACCTGCCCCACTGCTTCCCCAAGCTTTATCTTCTCCTGGCAAAGTCACTCATTTTCTCAAAACTTCCCCTATGATGTGGTTTTATTTCCCTCACCATCCTGACCATAAGCTACATTGTCAGCATGCCACACGGTGTGTGTCTCTCCAAGCTTTTGTTCCCTTGCGAGCTTGCTGTCAAATAAATCCCCTCAATTTTCTCCTGCAAAAAGCTTACAGCTTAGTCAGGGAGACAAGCATACTAGCAAACCAAAGCTTCCCCATCCTGTAATTATGAAATTGATTTTAAAAGTCTCCTGCAGGACTTTCATTTACCCTCACTAAATGTCAGCTTGTTGGGTTTACCTATTTCATTCTCTCTTCCAAAAGTATCGGTGAAGTGTTGCCTATGGGGTGAGGTGTCTTTATATCTTTATCTATGTTAAGAGCAGTAACAATAGTAGCCTTTATTTATTGCCTGAGAGTACTTTATTGACTCTAAACCTGTATTGACTTGGAAGAACAATCAAATTGGATTGAAAGAGACAGAAGTAGAGGTCAGTTTCTCTGGACGGGAAGAAGGCTGAGAAGTCTACAGAAACACTAAGTGTGCTTACTAGAAAACAAGGATGCTCAGAGGTAGAAACAAGAACCCAGAGGGTGTAACCAGTAGCAAGAGATACTGGAGAGTCTGGGACCCTAAAAAGAAACTTGTATCATCCTTGCAACTGGAGTGCAGAATTGTTTTGATATGTTAATATGTGTGTCTCACCCCTAAAAATGTTGATTTAATTAGTCTTGTGATTCTAGCATGCACCCCAGAGACAAAACCATTCTTGTATAGCTTAAACATTTTTTTTTTAGTTTCTATATATATATATTTAGACTTATGTCTAGGTCTTTTATATGTTTGTGGTTATTATTGACAACATACCTAAAAGTGTTAAAGAACTAAACATAAAAAACTAAACTACAGAGGTATTAGAAGAAAATAAGAGATGTATTCAGTATGGGATGTATTCAATTTATTATTTGCATATAAGAAAACTATTCAATTTGTGTCTGACATTAATTTTAATAGAATTTCTTTTTTAAAAACTATTTTTATTTATTTATGCATTCAAGAACTAGGGGGTAGGCCAGAGATGCTGGGGGGTAGGGGTGGGAAAGGATTCACCAGAGACAGAGTGGGGAGCAGGACAGGCAAATCTACTGAAATGCACTGCTGAGGGGAGCAGCGGGGAGACAGGAGAGGTGTGCTGCACCATGTGGGTCAGCTCCCTGGCTGGGGATAGAACTAGTGCTGCAGTGGCTGCTGATAGCTTCATAGTGCTGAGACATAACCCCTTGTGCTACCTGGGAGGCCCTAGCCATATCTAGTTTTGGAACCAAAGTTATGCTAGATATACAGAGTAAATCTGTAATCTCCTATTTTCTTGTGTATTTTTAGGTAAGTATATATAATAAAGTAAGACATCACTTGGAGTGGAAAGGCCTGTAAACGTATTTAGTCCAGGTGCACTTAAAAAAAAGAATTTCAGTTTTGATTTCCGTTCCAGTCTCTGTAAGGGTATTAGTCTATTACTAGTTTCAACTTCTTGTTGGATGAATTTTCATGTTTTTTTTTTTTTATAGAAAGTCATGCACTTGATATTGTGATTTTTTTATGTAGTATTATTTGCTCTTATTCAGTAAGGTATAATTTCATTTCTAGAGTCATGTCCCTTTTTACTTTGCTAGGTTGTTAATATTTGGACTCTATTTCTCTTTTACACCCTCCAAAATAAGAATCTTAGCATCTTTTCATTCCATCTCCTTCATTCCCCAACCCTGCTTCCTTCCATGTTGACTGAGTTTTTCTGGCATTTTAGTTGCAAATTACTTTTAAAATTTAAAAATATATTTCCAAACTGTTTTATTGGTTTCTTTGTTTATTATTGATTCTTGGGTCCTTATAACTTCACCTTTTTGAATTAATTTCTCATTTTTTTCTGTAATCTGGTAGAGATGGCTTGTGTGTGCATCTTTGAATGTCTATAAAAGTTTCTTTTGTTTCCTCTTCCAATGACTAGTTATCGGAGTCTGGATTCAAAGTAACTGCCCCCTTCCCCCCAGAACATTTATGGTACTCTTGTTTCTTCATGTCAGGTATTGTCGAGGAGACATGGGTGCTGCTTAGTCACTCACTCATTTTATTGAGTGTTCTCTCATAAAGCATTATTTAAGCTTCTGAATTTTATAATAGTGTGTTAAATATTAGGTCTTTTGACAAGTGATGAATATTTTTAATTGATGTCTTTCTGGGCCTGAGAAATTAATTTTTGTTTCTCACTTATTCTTTTCTGTTTCTAGGCTTTTCTTTGTTCTCTATTTCTAGAATTTTTAATAAATAGGTATTGGTACTTTATACCTTTTAAAAATCTTTTCCATCTTTTCCTTTTTGGTGACATATTCTTAAATAATCACTTGGCTCAATTTTCCATGTCAACAAATTGCAATTTAACTGTAAACTTTCTCCAGTTTCATTTATTCAGGGAATGTTTTATTTTCTGAATCAATTTTTAAGATACCTGAGATTTCACAATTTCTTGGCATGATAATTGATTCTTAATTTGTGGCAGCTGCTTTTATATTTCCAAAATATGAAAATTCATCCTAATCCTCTTCTGTTTGCTCTGTGAACTCTGTTTCCTTTGGTATTATTATTTGTGGCTTCCTTGTGCTGCTCTTTCCTCAAATCTTTGATTCTTTGTTGTCTGCTCATCTTCATTTTCCTTGTCCTTCTGTGGATGCCGTTTTTGATCACAGATGCTCACTGGTGGTTGAAGATTGGGAAGGACCAGCTGCTGGGAGGATGTTCTAGCTTTTCTAAATTTGTCTCCTAAATACATATTCTGTCCTAGCCACCTTATTTAGGAGGCTGACATCTGCATCACTGGCTCCCGTGCCCACTGCCTTCCCATTGGCTCAGTCAAAAGGAGACCTTACCTGAGTTTGGAGAAAAGATCGGACTACTGACCTTCCTTCTCCTCTCTCCTACTATCGTCCTGGTTTTCACAGTGGTGGTATCTTTCTGTCTATAGTCTGAACTCTTAGAGAATCATCCTTCTCCTGGGGATGTAGATCTCCCTGGTTTCTGGTTACTGCTTCAGCTTCTTCTCCTTCAGGACTAAGGGAGGCCATGGTTTGCCACTGTCTCTAAAGCTTGGGAGTGGCATCATCTCTGGATGGTCCTCTCCTGTCCCTGCCTCTTGAAATACCCATGTGTGAGTGTCTCCTTGCTCAGCCCAGTGTGCCGTCACTTCCCCCTCAGTGCCCCAGAGGTAATGGTGGAAGTGCTGGTGATGTATTTTCTCTTGTGGCTCCTCCATCTGGTTTTTTTTTTTTTTGTTATGCTATTATTTGGGTACCTCACATCTATTGTAAGTAATAATGCAAGAATCTTAGTAACTCAATAAAAATTTCTTTCTATGGATGGTAGGATCCTGGCTCTTCCCCTCTTGGGGCACGGTCATCTTCTGGGTAGTCCTCATAGGTCTTCACTGGATCCTTACATTCGGAGAGGAAAGAATGAGGGTGATTTCCCAGGACATTCCACAATGGAGGGGTGCACTTTATTGCCCTCCGCTGGCTGGAAACCAGTTCCATGATCTCAACCTAACTCCAGAGGGAGCTGCCAAATCTAGTTTTCCTGTCTGCCCTGGGAGAGGAATATGGGCTCGCAGAGCATCGAGTCACGTTCTGTCGTTGTTTCAAGTCAGTGAGGCCTCTCAGGCCTTCAGTGTCTCAGTCCGTAACTGAACCTGTGCTACCTGCTGCTGTGGGTCATCATTCAGTGCAAGAGGGAGACGCGGCTGCTCTGAACACAGTGGCCCCGTCCATCCCCTGCTGTATGGCCATCTGCCCCTCCTCTTGGACCACAGTGTTGGTGCTCAGCGCACAGAGTGCCCTCCCCGCTCTGGAGCAGCCTCCTCTTGCACACGTGTTTGGTTGGAGTTTCCCCGCGTCGGAGTTTCCCCTGTCGGATTTTTGTCTTTCTGCCTTTTGTCTTAAAATTTCTGGTTAATATTGGGCACTGCTTCTCATTTTTCCTCAACTATTATGGTTTCAGTATTCTAAATGCCATCTTCTGTCATTTTTTTCTTCTTTTTATTGTTTTTTATATCGTTTACATTTTGTATTCCGCTTGGGTAACCCCCCACCAATTCACCCGTGATCCATCTCCGTGGTTCCTTGTGTCCTTTTCTGCTCCATTTTGTGCCCTTATCCTCCCCCCTCCCCTGCTGAGTGTCTCTCTCTCCTTTGGTTCCCCAATATTCCTGTTATAAGTGAAAACATTCGATATTTTTCTCTTTCTTTCTGGCTTATTTCACTGAGCATGATCCCTTCTAGCTCCATCCATGTCACTGCAAATTGCATGTGTTTATCTTTTTTGAATGCTGAATACTATTCCATTGTGTATATGTACCACATTTTCTTGATCCAATCATCTATTTTTGGGTATCTGGGTTGTTTGCATACCTTATCTATTGTAAACAGTGCTGCAGTAAACACACAGGTGCATGCGTCCTTTTGGATTAGTGTTTTTGTGTCCTTTGGGTAGATTCCCAAAAGGGGTAATACTGGGTCGTATGGGAGCTCCATTTTTAGCAGTTTGAGGCATTGCCATACAGCTTTCCATAGTGGCTGGACCAGTTCACATTCCCACCAGCAGTGTGGAAGAGTTCCTTTTTTGCCACATCCTGGCCAGCAGTTGTTGTTGCCTGTACTTTTAATGCGCGCCATTCTCACTGGTGTGAGGTGGTATCTCACTGTGGTTTTGATTTGCATTTCCCTGATAATGAGTGATGTTGAACATTTTTTCATGTACCTGTTGGCCATTTGCTTTTCTTCTTTGGAGAAGTGTCTTTTTAGCTGTTCTGCCCATTTTTTGATTGGGTTGTTGGCTTTGTTTTTGTTGAGTTGTGTGAGCTCCTTGTAGATTTTTGTTATCAGTCCTTTATCGGTTGTATCAGTTGTACTGTGTGCAAAGATTTTCTCCCAATTAGTAGGTGTCTGTTATTTTGGTTAATGTCTCTTTTGCTGTACAGGAACTTTTTATTTTGATGCAATCCCAGCTGTTTATCTTGTCCTTCACTTCTTTTGCTTTGAGGGGATGTGTCTTTAAAGATTTTGCTGAGATGTATGTCATGTAGAGTTTCGCCTACATTTTTTTTCTATAAATTTTATGGTTTCAGGTCTTACATCCAGGTAGTCTGTCATTTCTAAGGCTGTAGAGCAAAAGGGGAACTAGGCAAATATATAATTGCCATTTGGTCCAATATCTTCAGTTTTTGTGAAATATATAGAATGTGGAGTGATTGGCTTGGGGACCATTCAATGTGCAGTATGAAGAGGTTGCTGAAAGAAAAATGAGAGGGTGCCAAATGGTCTGGGGTAAAAGTCTGTGGTTCTTAGATGGTGGGTGTGGTGTGGTGACTTACACTGGAGGAGCTGGCAATCTATTCCCCTAAATCACACTGATTGTTATAAGCCAATGTCACCTAAATAAAAAAAAATTAAAAAAATTGGGAAGCAAGATAAAAATAATAAAAGAAAAATGAAACCTCAGATTACTTTGACAGCTATATGTTGGTAGATTATATATTAATACCAAAATGGTGATTTTGATTCTATATTCTCATAAAATCTGTAATACTATTTCTAGTTCTGCATATTGCAATTTATACCAGACATAAACAAGCTGGAGATATAAACGTAGATAGGTTTATCAAGCAGAGGGCATCTAAAATGATGACTGTTCTGGTAAACATATCTGCCCAAAAATGACAATCTCCTATGTTTGGACCATTTTGTAATGTTTCTTTTCTTGGGAAATTTTTGAAATCACAGTCATTGAAATGGTGATGATCCCCCCTTCCAAAAATACCCTTTTCATTTTTGCACAGTTGGGGGAAAGATTATGTAGCTTTTTGCTCAGGAACAGCTTGCAACGTGAAGGGAGTGAATATATCCTTCCATAAAACAATGAACTGATCTTGTTTTGCTCCATTTTGTCTTTCCTCATAACAAAGTTTGGATGAAGGAATGCTCGAATGAACTTCTTTATTAGGAAACCTTGGGGAAAGGAATAACCAAATAGTTTGTCTCTGGGCATTCATCATCCATTCATTCATCTGTCCAAAACATGTATTGTATTCCTTCTATGAGTCAAGCATTATTTTAGATTCTCAGGATATAGCAGTGACAAAACCTACTGTTTTCCATGGAGACTTACATTTGGTGGCGGAAATACAATAAATGAACCCATTCATGTGGCGAGTCACTCAGTACAAGGGCAAAATCCCCCAAATCCCAGGCAGAGCATCTGGTTGGTTAATGAGGCCATGTGATCAGGCTTCCTCACCTCACAAGGAACAATTAGGGGTGTGGGTGGTGTGCATTTTTAACTGTAAGGATGATTGTGGCGGGCAGTGTGTGTGAGAGGAGCTCCCAAACAGGGAGAAGGGGTTAAGATACTGGCCAAAACCACTGTGAAGCTGTCCAGTAGAGCCTCCAAAATTGACAGAATTCTTCATGTAAGTTGGTGTCAGCCCAGCTTAGCTGTGGGGCCCAGTCTCCAGAACTGTTTTTTTCTATTAATTTCTGTTTGCTCTACACCGTGAGAAGAAACCTCCTTTACACACTTGTTATTAACAATGTTCTGAGGTTTAGAATGAACGCTTTTTGTTGGGGCATGCTCTATGATCAAAGCTTCCTTTTGTCCATACATGTGTAATCCATGAAGTATCTGAAAAAGGTATACCATGCAGAGTTTGGAGAAGTCTGGGCTGAGTGAGGTCTAGGATGCTGGGGGGCATTCTGGAAAGACATCCAGAAGATAAAGACATTGACTCTGTGCTCCTAGGTGACCACATTATGGCTGAGGGCCCAGCGTTGTGATGTCAATAGGAGGACAAGCAGAAATTCAGTATATGAGCAAGGAGGCAGTGTTTATTTCTGTTGTGATGCATTTACCTTTGTTAAGTTGGATCCCATTTCTTTGATTTTAGGTAGCAGTATACTGAATCCTTGCTCTAAAAGATAAAGCATTAGAAAAATCCCAGTGCATGGCATGGGTGACTTTAGTGGAGCTTAGATGATTACACAAATGATTATGCTTAAAAATATAAATAGGACCACTCTGAATGAGTCTGTTCATTGTCGAGAGAAATAGAGCTTAGTGGTTAAGACGTTAGGCAACCAACCCAGTGTGTGTGTTTGAATCTGTTTTGCTACAAGAATTTTTAAAAAAGTTTTATTTATGCATACAAGCTGGGGTACAGGCCAGAGGTGTGGGGTGGTGAGAGGGTTCACCAGAGACAGAGTGGGGAGCAGGACAGGCAGATTGACCGAAGTACACTGCTGAGGGGAGCAGCGGGCGAGGCAGGAGAGGTCTGCTGCACCATGTGGAAATCTCTATGGCTGGGCATCAAACTCGCGCCGCAGCTGCTGACAGCTCCACAGCACTGTGCTTAGCCCATTGTGCCACCAGGGAGGCCCTGCTACAAGATTTTGAGCAGGAATCTAATCTCTCTGTTCCTTGGTTATCTAGGATGCAAAATATTGACCTCTCACCTGATTGGCGAGAATGAAATGAGTCAATATGTATAAGATCCAGGAAGGGCAGAGAATAAGTGCTCAGTAAACATCAGCTCTTTGTATTTGTCATCACTGTAGTCGTCTTTCCTCACAAATGAATGTCAGAAAGAGCCAAGATAATTCTTATTAGGGCTTTGTTAGCATAGAGAGAGAATCATTAATCACTCCCATCTAACATGTCAGTGCATCTGTGTCTTAGGGGAATATTATCTAGGGGACTCATCAAATCAGAGGTTCTTAGGGGACCATGTAGAGCAGGTTTGTAGCAGATACACATTGCCACTACACACACCTTCTGACATCTTCCAAATGAACATTTCCTCTTCCTGTGTCTTTAGCGCACAGCCCTACTGCATTACATTGGAGTTCACCCTGGCACTTGGGTGAGTCCAAAGTCATGTTCCAAGAGCAGTTCAGTGTCTGTGGTATGTGCCCCTGTGCACCATGGAGCAGCAGCAGAATGTTTGGTCCTGAAACAGAAATCGTCAAATCTAACTTTAAAAGTGAACTTTCCGGGGCCTCCCTGGTGGCGCAGCGGTTAAGCGCTGCGCTGTGGAGCTGTCGGCAGCGGCGACGTGAGTTCGACGCCCAGCCAGGGAGAATCCCACATGGCGCGGCAGACCTCTCCTGCCTTGCCCGCTGCTCCCCTCAGCAGTGTATTTCTGATCTGCCTGTTCTGCTCCCTGCTCTGTCTCTGGTGAACCCTCTCGCCGCCCCACACCTCTGGTCTGTACCCCAGCTTGTATGTATAAATAAAAAAATAAATCTTTAAAAGTGAACTTTCCTCCTTTGTTAAAGGTTAGTTGTCAGTATATCTGTGGGTTTATTTTTGGGCTTTCTATTTGATTCCATTGATCTGTGTGTCTGTTTTTGGTCCAGTACCATGCTGTTTTAATTATTATGGCTTTGCAATATAGTTTGAATTCTGGGCATGTGATACCTCCGTTCTCCTTTGTTTAATCAGTACAAAAATGAACAATGATGTAAAAATATATTAATAAATTACATTAAAAATGAAAAAAAAATTAAACAGCTCTAATGTGATGTAAGTCATATACCATACAGAAAAATTTAAGTGAACTTTACACCTGTATGGGGGAATCCAAGCACATGGATCTATTTTAATAAATAGCAACCTGCCCTTCTGCTGCTCCTCAGTGCTCCTAATCTTGACAGAAGACAGGTCATAGCTGGTTGGGACTGTGGGTGCTGAGATAAGTGTTTAATCATTCTCTCCACTGATTTTCTAGTTGGGTTTCAAGACAGAGCACCAGAACCACCTGACTCCTACTCCGGAAAAGGCATATTCCTGCCTTTATGATAGCAGGAATCATGTGGGTGATTTCAGACATGGTGGAATCATGTCTAAAACATTTATTAATTCATAGGCACAGGCAGACTGTTTCCTGGAATAACACTTGATGATACCCCTTAGGCCAGGTTTTCTCAGTTGGTGATCCAAAGATTACTTGGGTTTCCCGTTAGAAATGCTGGGTTCAGTTGAAATATACTCCTGTGAATGTCATGATTTTACATGGAACCAGCAGCTTTACTAAAGGAAGAAAACAGTTGGCTGTTACCTGTTATTTCAGTTTTCAAAAGCTGTTGATGTAGCACAAATGTTCCTGACTTTTCCTGATGGACCATTTACTTATTTATTTATTGATTTTTTTGAGATGATCTAGTTCAAAGTCCTGGTTTGTTTGAGAGGAGGAATTTGTTTGAGAGGAGTCCGGATACTGTCACTTGAACTTCTTGTCCAGTCTTGTCCTCACTTTTCCTGGCCACATTCCTTATGTGTGGGCCAGAGATTTTTGGGTCAAGGTGTCCTCCCCATTTCTTTACTGAGATCTTTTATTCAGGGAAGTCTGATTGCCTGGGGGGCATTTCTGATTTAATCTCTTGAAAGAAACAGGCAACTGCCAGGTGACAGTCACTCCCTTCCAAGTGCTCTCTGGATTTCTTCTCAGTATTCCCCAAGTTTGCACGCTGAGCAGCTGAGGGAGCATAGATTTTGTTCTCTTCATTAAGATATTAAAATGTAGGTGCAGGTCCTTCATTTAAAACTAGCAAAAGGAAATCTGAAGTATTCTCTCCTTAAGGAAAACCAAACAAACAATTTTTAAGGTGGTAGCTAAAGTCAGGAAGTGGCAAAGAATTATTGATAATACTTACGAATCTGGAGCCATTTAAAGATCTTTTAAAGAGTTACAAAGATGGCTATTTACAATCACCAAGATGTGGAGATGACCTACATGTCTCAAAATGGATGAGTGGATCAAGAAGATGTGGTATATATACACGATGAAATACTACTCTGTGATAAAAAAGATAAACTTGTGCCATTTGCAGCAACATGGATGGAGCTGGAAGGGACTATGCTAAGTGAATTCGGTAAGAAGGAGAAAGATAAATACCGGATGGTGCCAATTGTATGTGGAATATAGAGAAACCAAACAAAGGGTCAGACAAAGACAAACATTAAAACCACCCCTTGAGAGCTGATTGTAGCTCTGAGGCATCCAGAGTGGGGGGCAATGGGGGGAAGGTTGAGAATGGGGGTTGGGACTATGGAGGACTGTGGGTGGTTGGGTGATGGGAGGGTATGGTGACTACACCTGAGGGGGGGATCCTCTACTGTCAAAACACTAGCAGGGTATAGAACAATAATACTTCAGTACAAATCAATAATAAGCAAATAAACAAAACTATTAAAGAAAATAAAAAAGGTAAAGATCTTAAAATAGGAATCGATGAATTTGAAGGCTTTGATTGGCTAAGAAGAAATGAACCTACTCAGTTATGTCCATGACAAGGGAGTCTGAGCTATTGCCTGAACTTCAAAGTTGAAAAACTGGAAGTCAGCTCTTGGGCACCGGGTAAGCATGGAGGAAAGTGGATGAGGTTGAGGTCCACGTGAGACTGTCAAAGTCATTTCTTGACTCAGTGAGAACTGGGCTCAAAGCAGTTCAACCTCGTGGAAAGCTAATTCCTAAAGAAGGAGCTATTGTCATCTCTTATGGGGACTCACGTGGGTCAAACCTCATGACCAAGGAATTCCACCTGGGACCCACACAGCACCTCCATCCACACACCTGTGGTCTGGTGCCATTTGGGGGTGCACCGCATGGACCCTTGTTCTGTCTGGTCAGACCAGGCCCTGGGGAGTAAGGCTAAGCATGTGGTGGGAATTCTACCCCTCCCCACTTCTTCCCTGGCGCCCTCCCCACAAGCTCCTTCTCACAGCTATCTCTGAGTCTCCTCTCCCTGCCGTCCTTGTCTGTTTCTCTTTATCAGAGCTGCCCGCTTTGGCTTCTAGCACCCCTCTCTGGATCCTGCCTGACTTCAGCCTTAGAGGTTCTCTTCTGTTGGATACTTGGATGCAAACGGGGATCCTCAGTCATGCTTCATATTCTGGGCCTTTCTGCCTGGTTAGGGGAGGGGCTGAGGGGTCTGGTCCAGCACTGGCCTGCACAGGACCTCTTTTGGTCCTCTCAGGTCTTCTTTGCCCCTGGCTCCGCCCGCTGGCTTCCATGCAGACCTAGGGGCCTGCTTCCTGCCTTGGGAACCTGCCAGGGACACACCTCTGCACGCCCATCTGGATCTAGCCCCTCTGTGCCCTGGCCGGGCCTTCCGGGGCTGGAGTCTGGCCCCTGAGCCGCAGCCAGTTGGCAGGAGCCGGTGCTCGGCTGCTTCTCTGGTGCTGTGCGCCCGGCTTTCTGCTTGTCTGCTCGGACAGCTCCTGTGCCTGCTTCCGCCCTGCTCCTGGTTGGCTCATTTGCTGAAGAATATTAAGGCTCAGTGCAGACAAAAGTGCTCACCTCCCCCGCCACTGGTCCCACAATGTCTGCCTCCTGGGATGACTCGTGGGGGCTGTTGTCAGCCCCTTTGGACACTGGGCCCTGCTTGCTGAGCTGCACTCCGAGGCTGGGTCTGCCCCTCTCCCCACTCCCCTACTCTTTCTTCACCCAGGAGAGAGAGTCCCTCTTCCCCCCATCCCCCTTGGGTGCCATCTCTGTGCTGATGACCTAGTGGTGTCCTTAGGAGCCTGTGGAGAAATTCCTGTCTTCACCTAGTCTTGGCCTCCACGAAACGTAACCTAAGCAGTGGGACCCTTGCCTCTGGGCCCTTGATCTCTTTAGTTTCAAGTGCAGTTTCTGTACAAGGCAGGCTGCGCGGTGCTCGGAGCAGCACCAGGCCCACCCAGAATCTCCTCTCCTGATAACTGGAGCTGCTTTCCGGCCCTCTTCTTCCAGGAAGCTCTTTGGTTGCTCATTAACATAGGTTCCTGGTGGCCCAGATCTCAGCCCCTCAATACTTTAATCATACCCAGATATCCCTTACTGTACTGGGATCCAAAGACTGCAAAAAAGAGACTGTTAATTGCTTTCCATGCAGAGGAAGAGGAGAAGCCGTAACTATTGGGGTCAGAGCAGCTGGTGACCTAACAGGATCTGGCTTGGCATTGTATGTAACTAACCACTCAGGCCATCCTGCTTCTGCTTAACCATCCATCTTCTTGTGCAAAATACCTTTACCTGTGTATGTGGCAATGAGAAGCTCTTGAGAAGAGATCATGTGACATTGGTGCTGCTAATCAGATCAGCTAGGAGAAGTCCCAGGGAAGAACGCCCTGTTCCACTGTAAACAGAGCAACTGTTTACCAGGAATCTCTCTGCGTGTTTATTTACGGCATTAGCGCAGCATTTGGGTCCCAGTTGTGTTCATTGTACTTTCTATAAGTTTATCTTCCTTCTCTTGCCTGCTGGCAGAAATGTCTGGCTGGGCTGGAAAGTCCTTTTGGGATAGGCTGGCCCCCGTTTAATAAACTTGGCATTGAGGTCAAGCATGGGAGTCAAGCTAATGTGAAGATGTAATCTAGATAGGTCTCAGGCTGAACTGGTTCTGCTGCAAGTGTTCTGGAGTCAGCATGGCGGCCGGAGCAGCAGCGCACATCAGCAGCCTTCAGAGCAGTGACAGTCTTCCCACGTGTGTCCCACGTTCCAGATGACCCTTGTGCTGAGGTCTTAGTGGCTGCAGCAACACCAAGGGCTGCTGGCTCTTTATTCCTTTCTTTGTTGCATCGGTAAAATGATGGTGGAAAGTGGGGGTTCTTATAGTGGTAAGAGAAAGGCTGGGCTACAGGTTTGGGTCATTTCTTCCCACCCATGAGTCAACAGGTGTTTATTTGAAATACAGTCATCTCAAGTCTGATGGCCATGTGCTGGCGTGGTCTCGACGCCCTCCTGCGTCTTTCCCTGAGTGCGCTCAGAGTGTAGACTGGGTCATTCTCACTTGCTTCCTTCTCTGCTTCCTACCTTTCCGCCTCCAGAAATCACATGCCACTGCTTACTGAAACCATTTCTTCGTTTTTTTTTTAGAAACATTCAGAATGACCTATGTATTTTTCCAAGGGAAACCTTCTTTCCATTAGGAAGATGAATTTCAAAGTTTCTGAAGACCGGTTTAACATTTTTTGTCAGAATTCTCTTGGAAAGGTGAAATTGAAAGTTCCAGAAGGTTAAAAAAGTTGGTTCTCCAGTTCCTGTCTGAAAAGGTATTCTTCCGGTTGAATAGGTTGGTGGGTTGGGTCAAGTGACTGACCTGGGCTGGGCTCTGCTGGAATCTTGACCAGGGTCAGCTGTCTGCAGGGAGTGCGTTGGCTGTAGCACCTGCTGGTGGGGAGGACTGTGCTTTTGAGCGGTGGGTCCTCGGTCAGCTGCTCTCGGTGTAGATCCTGCTCTGCTTGGTTCAGCTGGTGTTGGCTGCACCCCTCTGGGGCGCCCTCAGGTGACTCATGCCCCAGGCTCCTTGGGAACACCTGTGGTTGAAGACTATGGAAACCTCTCAGGGTGACAATGACTTGAGTCTGTGTTCCATTTTGATTCAGCCAATCTCTGGGGATTTCTGTTGCTGGGGTTCCTGGGTTGAGCGACCCACAATTAGTGGGAATAGGATCAGGAGCTCTAAGTCCTACAACTTTCTAGATTTAGTCCAAGCCCTTCATTCTGTTGGTGCGGAGAACAGGCCTATGGAGGAGGAAGAACTTGCCCCGGTGGCAAAGCCATCGCTTGAGTGAAATTTAGACCCCAGGTTCAGGTCACTGTCTCTTAGTTTGAGGTCCCAAAGTGGTAATAATTTCAATTACCTGGGTGTAAGTTAACTATGAAGATTCCTGGCTACCTCTGTGAGAGTCTGATTTTAATAAATACTCTCCTTCAACAAAGTACAACCCAAACATGATGGGAGCCAAACATGTAATTTAAATTTTTCTAGTGGTCACACTAAAAAAGGGGAAAGAAACAAGGACAATATAGTAATATATTTTATTTTACCCAACGTAGCCAAATGACCACTGTAACAGAATTTCTCTAAAAGGTTATTCATGAGTTATTTGGTAGTTTTTGGTACTAAATCTTGGAAATGCTTTTCACATTGCGTCGCTGTGGTGTATTTGATTGAGGTCAGCTACATGTCCAGGGCTCACAAGCCGCAGTGGCTGGTTGCTGGGATACAGGCCAGTGCAGAGCAAGGACGGTCCCTTCCCAGCTTCCGGAGCTCTTTATAAAAGGCACGGGCTGTGCACACAATAAAGAGCCCC
>PVIJ01019766.1:0-22670 GCA_004024925.1 Scalopus aquaticus | reverse complement strand
TGTTCTGCAGCACCTCAAAAAGCTTGACTTCACCCTGCTCGGGGTCCTCATCCCTTCAGTGCTTCCACTGGCGCTCTCTGCTCCCTCTCAAGCACCCCTCCCTCGACTCCAGTCCTTTGGCCCCTCCTGCTCCTTTCACTTCTGCCCTGTATCCAGAGTCCCTTGGCTAACACGCAGTCATTCTTTTAACAGTCCCCTCAACTCTTTGTCCCATTGTCTTTCCACTTCTGCAAACCCAGCCCCACTCTCAGCCAGTCTTGCTGCCCGTTTCTCCACTTCTGCATGAAGCAAGTTACTTGGGGCTTCTGGGACATGCACAGCCCTGCTAGGCGGTGCCCCATCCCCCTCAGCAAGTCACCTCCACCCTCTGTGGGCCTGAGAGGCGCGGCTGCTGCAGACAATCTTGTCAGCAACAAATCCTCCCCCCCCCACCCCGCCCCTCGCCTTTCAGAGTAAACACGAGCTCCCCCTCGACTTCAGAAATAGAGCCGCTCTCATCACAGGCTCTCCTTCAGCTCCTGCTAGCCGACCTGAAAGCTGATGGCGACCCCCTCTTCTCTCTTTCCTCTGTCACCAGGAAGCAGTTTCCTGGGCTCTAGGGAAACTTAGAGAAGGTAGCAGCAGGGCATTCTCTCTAGCCCTGTGCTGTCATTCCCCACTCCTCCATAGCTCAGTTCACTGGTTAATCAATCAATCACTCAATGGATGTACGTATTTATGGATGGATGGATGGATGGATGGATAGATAGGTAGATAGACAGATAGACATTGTTATCCAGTAGCATTTAAGCATTTAAAATATTTTAAACTTCCCCCTCGAGACCATACCCCTCCTAAGTTGCCACCTAGCTTCTTCCCCTTCCACTGCCAGCAATGCCCTCTTTGAAAGTCATGTGCTCTCCCTGTGTCTTCTTCCTCTCCATTGCCCGTCATCACGCCGGGCTGCTGCTGGCACCAGGCCTCCTTTGGCTGTCCTGTTCTTCAGTCCTGGCGGGACCTCCCTGACACTGCTGAGCCCCTCTTCTCTAAGCATCTATGGCCCCACTGTCCCGGGACTTTACAGCAGCATTCTGCTGGTGCTAGCTGTGCCTCGCCATTCCTGGGCTGGCATCACTGCTCGCTGTCTTGGGTGCCTCACTCTTCTCAGGCTTCCTCTGCCATCTATGAGCTGAATCCCAAATTCTTTATTTCCAGACCAGGTTTCTCCCCTGAACTTAGGGTCCATGTAGCCATTTCCTACTAGATGCCCATACTTGGAGATGCCAGTTTGCTTAAAACCCTGCACACCCTCTGCCGACTGTCCAGACATCTTCTCTTCCTGCCTTCTTGTCAGTGACAGCACCCTTAGGTGCCCGGGCCACCCCTGCCGTTATTTTAGAGCCCTGCCTCTCTCCATCCCCTCTGTCCAGTCCAGGATGCCATCAAAGCATCCCCCGATTGTTGTGAGTCTCCCACTAGAGTGGAAGTTCCATGGAGGTCAGGCTTGTGTCTGTTTTTCTCTCCATTGCACCCCCAGAGCCAGTTCAGTGGCTCCCCCTAAGTAGATCCTCAAATGTTTGTTGCATGAATAAATGGTCTCCCTGCTTCCAGAATTATTAGCCCCAGACCATCCTCCAGACAGTAGCCAGGATGATCATCTCAAACACATACAATGCAGTACTAGCTAGAGGGAAGCCCTTTCCTGGCTCCCCTGTCCTGCTGGTTCTGTCAGCCCCTTGGCAGAGGGCACCAGCCCTTTCGGGCATTAGCCTGCCTGCCTTTTCCAGCCTCATCAGCTGGGAGGAAGCACCTGTCCTTGGAGAGGGATGAGGTGGCACAGTGGTTAAGAGCCCCAGAACCATGACTTCCCAGCTAGCATCTCAGCTCCCCTCTTTCTAGCTCTGTGACCTGGCTACTTGCCTGGCTAATTACATGATAATTAGCACTAGAGTTACTAGTCATTTAAGTAAAAGTTAGAGGTGACGGCTGCCGGTTAGTGGTTATCATTGCTCCCTCCAAACCCTGCAGTCTCACATCTGAGACCCTCACGGCTCCTCCACCACCACCCCCCCAAGACGGGTCCTTCCCCACCCCTCTCTCCCACTTATTCCTTCCTAGCATTTCCCATAACACATAATGACATTTAACATTGTATAAGTTTAAACTGTGCAATGTGATGATTTGATATATGTTTATGTTATGATTGATTACCATAATAAGATTAGTTAATGCATCCAGCACATCATGCAAAGACGTGTGTGTGTTAACTTGTAAGATCTGCTCCCTTCACAGCTTTCAAATATACAATGCACTATTGTTCACTGTCATCACCGTGCTGTGCATTACCTCCCTACCACACATCAGCTATAGCCGAAGCTTGTGCTTTCACCAGCTTCACCTGTTTCCCCCATCACCCTCCTAGCAACCGCCAGTCTACTCTGTGTTGAGTTCAGTGTTTTGAGATTCTATATCTAAATGTATAAATGACACCATGCAGTATTTGTCTTTCTCTCTCTGACTTATTTCACTTAACATACTGCCTTCAAGTTTCATCCATGTAGTTGCAAATGGTAGGACTTCCCACGTTTTTATGGCTGAAAGGTGTGTGTGTGTGTGTGTGTGTGTGTGTGTGAGGGGGGGGGGGAGAGAGAGAGAGAGAGAGAGAGAGAGAGAGAGACTGACTTTATCCGTTCATCAGTGAACAGACACTTAGGTGGTTTCCATGTTTTGGCTATTGTAAATACCGTTGCAGTGAATCCCTGCTAGCTCATGCATAGCCTTCAGACTACTGCTTAGATATCACCTCCTCCAAGAAGCCCTCCCTGATGCCAGGACTAGGTTGGGCATTGAGGTGAGTGAGAGACTCACCTTGGATCTAAAATTTAAAGAGGGCAGGGGCATCACAAAACTCAATAAATAAGAGAAATAATTTAACAAAATAGTTTTTAAATATCAAGATTAATGCAAGGTATCCATAATTGAAAAAAAATCACATTTAAACAATGTCAGGCTCTGCTGGTTAGGACTGGGGTGAGGCAAGTGAGGTGAGTCATGCAAGCCCTGGGTTGCATCTGGTCTTTTTTTTAAGTTCTGGTGTTTTTCTTCATTGTAGATTTCATTTATATGCATTAATTTTGATTTTCTAAAAAAAAAAATCACACTAAGATATCATTTGTCTTGATCATTGGATTTTTGGTGCCTCCTGAAATTTGTGCCCATGGGGAGTCTCAGTGCTGCACCCTATGTCCAGCCCCACCGCCACATCTGAGCTGGGTGTTCCTCCTGCGCGCTTCCGTATCACCATCTCCGCTGTCTTCATTGCCTGTCTCGGTGTCCATGTCACCACTGGATTGCTCACTCCCTGAGGGAGTGACCCTCGTCCAGGCTCAGGTGGCCAGCCCAGGGGCAGACACACCAGCAGCGCTCATGACATGCTTCTGATTGCATGGATGGCAGGAGAAATTGGGTGGGTGAGGGCAGGCGGGGAGGGCTGTGTCTGCGCAACTGGGAAGGCTGAGCAGGAGAAGGGTCCCTCTCCCACTAAGGTGCTGCTCTCTTGAGATTAGCTGCCTGGGGCAGGGAGGCGGGCAGATGGGCTCCTTGTTTGTGTCTTCTCCTCACTGGGCCTCACTAGGAAACCTTAAATCCGGATCCCGGCTTGAGCAGAAGGATCTAGTTCTGTCTAAAAACACTGGATAGCTTTCACCAGCTCTCAGATGCCTGCAGGACACTTCTTGCCAGGATCTCACATCCAGGAGAGGGCCTGTTTGTGGCCACCTGATAGAAGACGGTCCTTACTGCTGGTCAGCTAGTCACTGGAGCCCCTTCTTCTCCAGCAGATTCCCTGGAGCTCTGGGACCTGCAACAAAGGAACCAGCTTCCCAGGAGTCCACCCTCCACCCCCAGCCTGGGCCCAGAAAAACCAGCTTCAGAGGATTGTGCACAGCTTCTCAGTTGTGCAGATGTGTGTGTAGAGGGTGAGGCAGGGGGTCAGGTGAGCGGAGAGTGGGTGAGCTGACCCATACTTGAGTCTTCAGACCTAGCATATAGTCATATTTGTCCCCTCCTGTCCCCCCGCACCTGAGGATCCTAGGTGTTTGGCTTAGATATAAAATGCACACACATACAGAGTCCTGGCTAGAATACCTGGTTCTACCAGCTCTTAGCAGAGGCCCAAAGCCCTGGTTTCCAGGGCAACGCTTTGTTGTCATTAAGAGCCCACCCATATACAGCAGTGGGTGGGGCTGGCATTGGCAACCCTGATCAGGCCCTACAACTATGGGAAGAAAGCGTGGCCCTGTCCCTCTGGGGGTCGTGCATCACAACCAGAGGACAGTGACACCTAAGCCCACAATGGTGTCTGCAGAAAAGGCAGGGTCCCCGCTGCTGCCTAACAAGCCTGGGAAGGTGTCCAAACACTTCCCTGATGACTCCCGCCCCTGCTCTCCCAAATCTCAGATGTTTGCAGCCAACCCCAGCAGAACTTCAGTTCTTAATTCCCCGCCTCCCTGGGGACAGCACTCTCCCCTCCTCTTTCCCCCCTTCTCCTCCCTCCCCTCACCATACTTCACCTCACCCTCCACCCTTCATCTCTCACCACACCAAGCACAGGTCCCCATGGAAGGTGGGGATGGCTCCAGAGGTGATCCAGGGGCTTGGCCAGGAAGCCTTTCCTAAAGCATCCGATCCTGACTAAGTCCTCAAGGCGACCAGCCAGTTAGGCCCTCTGCGTCCAGGCGCCCAGAGCTGACTCCATGTCTGACTCACCCCTGTTGAATCAAATGAACTTTAAAAGCATACTTAATGAGTCATTTGTTTCATTTTACCTGCTACCGTCACAAATTGAATTAAAAAGCTATCTCTGTGAGAGTGCTTCCATATCAGAAGGCAGTGGGTATTGATTCTCACTCAAGCTCTGGTTGGGGGAAGGCAGGCAGCAAAGCTTCTCCTCTTGTGTTTGCCTTCACCACTCAGGAAGGGGCTGTCCTTTAGATCTAGCAAGTGACATTAGTGATCCGAATGCCAAGTCAAGTTCAGGAAGTCTCCACGTTCTGGGACCTGGGACTGGTAGAACAGTTACCCCACAAAGAATGTCGGCGCACCTCCCCTGTATGAAAAATCTGAACACTTAACACGTGGCTGTGGATGCAGAGGCTCAGCACTGGCTAGCCAGAGAGCCCACTCCTCCCAGGCTGCTTGTTTAACCAGAAAATTACAGGATTTCTCATTCAAGGCTCTACCTATGTCACTCCGAGCACCAACTCATGACCGAGGTGCAGTAGAGCATGTGCTACGAACCTTCAGCTCCGAGAGAGATACCAAGTCACCTTTTGTTTGTTTTCTGTCTTCCTGTCTTTCAGAGATCGAGCAGGGCAGTTGTGGTGACCCTGGAGTCCCTGCCTATGGCCGGAGGGAAGGCTCCCGGTTTCGTCATGGTGACACACTCAACTTTGAGTGCCAGCCTGCCTTTGAGCTGGTGGGGCAGAAGGCAATCACGTGCCAAAAGAATAACCAGTGGTCGGCTAAGAAGCCTGGCTGTGTGTGTAAGTGAGCAGGGAGGAGGCTACTTTGGGGTTTCCACCAAAAGGCAGGGGGCCCATGTCCTAACCCACCCAGGGGCCCCATCCTCGGGAAGGTCATAACAGCAACTTCACTCTGGTTGGTTTCTTCTGTTCCTGGCATCGTTGCTGTTGGGTTCTTATTTCTGGAAGTAATGTAGCCAGTAGTGCTGAAAACGGTAGCTCTGGACATGGGGGGACCTTCCTCAGCACCGTCTTACCTTCTCTGGTGGATCCTTAAGAACAAGGTAGAGGCCACTGGGGTTTGATTCACCAGACTCATACCTGGACATTTCCTCTCACCCTTGCTGTCACCTGTGACATCATACATATGAACCAGGGTGGAAGGGACTGGCAAGTGGGTAAGACTGTAAACTCTGTACCAGTCCATCTCTGGGCACTGTGGAAAAATATGGCCTTACTGGGATACAAGAAGTTTCCCCAAATTGCTTCCTCTTGGACTGGATTTAGGGGGGTACGGGGATCAAGCTGTCTTTGGATTGTTGATCTTTTGGAGAAATGGTCAAATGCTCTGTTCTTTGGGGTTATCAGAGAAGACCCATTGGTTTTTCTTTTCTTCTTGGATGATTATGACGATACTTTCTGGTGCAAATAATACTTTAAGTCCTTGGTCCCAGTAGGATTGGCAAGTGTGAGGGGATTGTGTGATGCAAGGGAGGAAACAGGTTTGGTTCTCAATTTCCATTGAGAAATCAAAGTTTTCAGTTCTCCAGGCTGTCACTTCTTTTCCCAACCCTTTCTCCATCTTTGCCCTGCCCCTTTCTCCATCTCCTTCCAACTGTTTCTTGGGGAAAGGCAGACAGCCTAACCCTCTGATCCTTTCATGGGCTTCTCAGGGCCTCTGAGTTCTGCATGGTAGAAAATGGTGGCTCCTCGGGACTGGGAGAGGCAATCACCCCAGAGGCATCCATGATGGCTGAGAGTGTGTTGTGTGAGTTGGCAAGCTGGGTCATACCATGATGATTATACTTTCAAATAAATTTTAAAAATCCCTTTTTTGGTTTGACAAAGCATTTTTGATGGCTTGTAAAAATCCTTGCAGGGTTTAAAGATCAGATCACTCTTAGATACATATGAAACAAATCACCCTTGTTGAAAAAAACTAAACTGCATGAAATCTGCCTATCTCTATAGCCTGATAGGGTTAGAATATGGTGCCTAACTGTGTTAGCCTTGGTGTTTCCTTGGAGCCAAGGAAACCAGGAGGGGCAGGGGAAACCAGCAGGGGACAGCTCAAGGCAAGCAGGAAAAAGGGGCTGGCAGTTGTAGAGACCAAACCCAGGCAGTGGGAGGGTGACGTGTAGCTCTGCAAAGGGGGGCTGGGGACAGGGCCTCAGGAGGTAAAGGTATAGGCTGCAGGAGTCCCACGTACCATGGGGGCTTAATCTCTCAAATCCATCTAGATAAAACAAGGCAGGAGAACTGGGAGAGGCCAGCATCTGGGGCAGGGTAAGAACGAATTGGGCAGGATAAATTTCCCAGCCCCACAAGCTGAACAAGAAACCTGTAGCAGAATGCTACCTGGGGGGCTACCGCTCAAGTCCTCCAAGAATTTTCTTGACTCTTTGGCTCTTCGGGTAGTTTTAGAAAGCCTTTCTAAAGCCTTCAGTGGAGCAGAGGACCTTGAAGTGCTGCTCAGCAGGCTCTTGGTTTCCAGTAGTGAGGCTGGCAGCCTCCAGTGATTGGGCACCGCTTACAAACAGCCGAGAATAAGAGGACAGATCCAGCCTGGCACATACAGAGCAGTGTTCTCTGTGGTTTAAAATAAGGAAGAGATGCCTGAGGCTGATTGATGAGAACTGTAAAGCAGACTCTCTAGGATGATTCTGGGATCCAGGGGAATGGCACTCCCATCACTCCATCTTTACTGCCCATTGGGTATAATAGGACACAGCTTGCATCTTGGGGACCCTGGCTTCAGCAGGCGAGGCTGGGGAGAGCCAGCTGGCCTCATGCTTTTGCACAACACAGAAAGGTCAAGTGCACACCTCGCAAAGGTGAGGGGCCACTGTCTGCAGCCTGTCGGCTCTGCCAGTGTTACCCTTGATCCTGGGTTTTGCTCTCAGGGAGCTCATAGTCTAAGTGGTGGTGAAAAGTGATGATAAAAAGTCCCGTGGTAGCTGAAACAAGGTTTGATTCAAGATTTGGAGACATATTTGTTAGTCCCAGTTCAGCTCCAAGGGTGGCCAGGGCATCGTCTCTCTGGTTTCGGATGACTGATCTATCTAGCAGGGTTGTACTCCATGCCTGCTCTGAAGACTCTGAGCCTCTACGGTCCTATTTACAGAGAAAACTAATTATGATATGAACAGTCCTCATGCTTTCCACAAGGAATGCTTGGAAAGCACTTCCGAAAGTGGATCGTTTTCAGCGCAGGTCAGATTTGGAGGGATAACGTTCAAGTTTGGGGGTGCGCTTCTCACCCCTGATCAAATATCTCCTGGTGTGTGATCAGCAGGAAAGAGGCAATACCTGTAAGCATCTGTGAGAATATGTAAAACGGTGCAGTCCGCCTCTGTGTTTTAGCCAGCGGGCATAAATACTCCGTCCAAAGAACAAATCAGCATAAGTGTCCTAAACATCAGCACACATTAGTCACAATAAGTATTAAAACAATACTTAGCAAACAATCCTGTTCTTTCTTTTCTAGGATTTAAAAGGGGTTTGGGGAAATACTTGGATGGCTCAAATTTCTTTGAACAACTGTCCCGAGAAGTGCCAAGTGGTGCATTGTTCTTCTCTTGCAACATCTTCTTCAAAACCACTCTTTGCTGGGAATTGCCCAGCTGAGACTGTAAATACACTCTTTCCTTCTTGTTCCCAAATATTTTCTGTAGCAAGCAGAGACTTCAGAGCCATTTCATTGGCTTTTGAGCTGCCCTCACAGTAGTAGATGCTCAATAGATGGTCTTTTTTCATCTTGGTTTTAAAACAGATGATGTTTCTCACAGTGAAAAGCATTTTCAAAGAAAAGATGGAGCCAGCCTCTTTCTTCTTACTCTCTCTTCCTCCTTGGTTAATTCACATCTCCAGGGATCTCTGTTCAAAAGCACTTGAAAGCAGAGCCACTTTCCAACCATTCAACAGTATTGACTGAGTGTTTACACTGTACCGAGCGTCCGGCATGGTTTCAGAGTTCTCAGCCCCTGCCTAAGACATTTGCTTAACCTGGTATCTGATGAGAAAGTTCTGGCCACATTGCATTCATCTTCCCAGAAGTTCTGGCAGTTTCCTTCCTTACAAAAGAATAGAGAGCCTTTCCCCTACAACCAAGTCCAGTTATACTGCTACAAGGAGATACAATGGGAAGCAAGATAGAAATAACTCTGATGGTGGTTTGCAAAATACTTGATGCTTTGTTGACAGGCTAGCAGAACACTTCACACTTCATAAGGAAGCCAGGAAACCAATTATCAGTCCATTAACAGCCACTTTCAAAAGAAGTTTCAAAACAGCTTTCGCCAGAGATATGCCAAGAATGTACAAAAGCAAGCTTCCCTTCGCCATTTTGTAAACCACCATGAGAAGGTGTGAAGCCTAATTGCTCATTCCTAATGCATGTGGCATATGTGTGAATGTGAAGGCAGGGCCTCCTGGGATGTATACAAGTGTAAGTCACAAATCAGCAGTGGAATCTTGACAGAAGTGGACCCTTGGTCATGCACAGAAAATGGCACTCTAGAGGATACAGAGCTTGAGCCAGGCCTTGAAGAACTGGAAAGTCAAGGGGGATGTTCCACATAGGGATGTTTTTGAGAAATGGTCCTCTCCTCTACCCTCCTGTCTTCTACCCCCAGGGGCCCTCCCCCTAAATCCCTACACCAATCTGGATACATATACACACACACTTCTGGACAAAGGAGTAGTTTTGGTCGCTGGATCAGGGGGATTCATCACTGACACTTTGGACCAGATAATTCGATGTACAGTCATACATTATAGGATGTCTTCTCAGCATCTCTGTCCTCGACACACTAGAAGCCAGCAGCGGACACACACACATACTCCGCAAGTTGTGACAACCCAAATATCTCCAGACATTGCCAGATATCCCCAGGAGAAAATAATTCAAAACTGAGAACCACTCATCTAAAATAATCTAGTCTTGTCAAATTCCAAATTGGAAATAATCTATGTATTTGAGACTCTGAGTAATGTCTGTGGACTTATGACAGTGAGGAAACATGGGGTGGAGGAGAATACTGATGATATGAAATGTTTTGTCTTTGGGAGGATATGAATCTTCCCTGCAACCTTATGGAGGATTCTCTCATTTTACACATGTAGACAAAGTTTCAGGAGGCAAAGTAACTAACTAGGAGGTTATAGAACCTTACGTGGTGGGCCAGAATTTGACCTGTTAATTGACAGAGCAGACTCCTAATCCTACACTCTCTTCATTGCACCAGATTTCCAGAATCCCATGGGTCATTTGCAGTAGGAAGGACATGGAAACTTTAGGACAAAAATGCTGGACCATAGTACCGAAGCAGACTTTTGGCTGGATTACTCCCATAAGTGCCAGAGATTAATCAGAGGCCATCTCTATGGCCTGTTGATACTAGTACTGTATACCACTTCATGATGGCATACCTGCCCTCTGCCATGCCAGAGCCTTTTCCTGCTCTTTACACTTTTCATCTCTTCTCCCCATCTGTTTATCCATCTATCTTTGATTTATGGAGTACCTACTCTGTACAAAGTCAACTGCATAAGAGGTTATGGCTGTTCCTGCTCAAATGCCAAGCCGGCAGGCCTTGGGCGTCGGGGGTGGGGGTAATCCTGCCCAGGTTGTGAAGCGGCAGTCTCTTAGTTCCATGTTCTATACAGGGTGCTGTACCTCTATCTCAAGAAGTACCTGGAACTAGAAGGCCAATACTCAACATGGGTTTTTAGTATATTCTACCATTTTAAGTTTATGTAAATGCAAAGATGTAAATAAATAAAATATTTATGATTTCACTTCCTT
This sequence comes from Scalopus aquaticus, assembly GCA_004024925.1. NCBI lineage: Eukaryota > Metazoa > Chordata > Mammalia > Eulipotyphla > Talpidae > Scalopus > Scalopus aquaticus. Next base: position 12,143 of record PVIJ01019766.1, on the reverse strand, counting down.
CGACCAAAACCAATTTCAAATTTAGCCATTCCTTGTTGAGTCTTATCCATGGACGCATAGTCCATGTGTTTATGATTCACGTGGATGTACACTTGTGCGCACGGAGCGGATGTCCCATCTCGCATCCTGTGTTTTATGGCTCGTATCAGGTTGCATATCTTGTCATGTTGCTGCATGTCTTTTGTTGTCCTCATCCTCAATGTCTATGGAATATTCTGTCCAGTCAGTGGACCATGACTTAGCCAACCAATTGTGTTAATTATTTTATATAAGGATGGACTGAACCTCTTCATGCATGTGGCTTTTTTACCCCTTCTCTTGAATTATTTCTGTAGAATAAATTTCCTGGAGTGAGGTTGTCGGGCCAGGGTATGAATATTTTTATAGCTCTTGACCTACACTCTTCCATGACTCGCCCCAAACGTGCCAGTTCATAATGCTAATAACAAAAGCTGTAAGATTAAGAATAAGAGTCATATAATATGGCTGCTTTCCCATCCAGAAATACGGCATAGATCTCTTTTATGCTGATCTACATTCACTTTTCTAAATATGAGAGCGTTGTGGTTTTCTTCCGATAGGTTACATTTATCGCGGATAACCTTTATCAGCTTCACCAAGCCTCAAGTATTTGTGTGGCCTTTTAGAAACTGCTAATTTAATAGGTATATGTTGAATATGTCCCTACAGCACATCCTTGTCGACTTCAGCAAAGTGCCACATGTTACGGTAAGTGCTGTAGCTCCAGAGATGAGCTGGGCACAGTCCTTGACCTCAAAGAGCTCGCTCGAACGTGGAGACAGACATAATTATGTAAATTTAAGTGCGCTTTCGTGGTTCAAAATAGGATCTGCCCCCATGAAGATTGGTTCTTTGATCTCACACATATTCACTGAGTGCCTGCGACGCGGTCTGTAGCAGAGTGGGTGCTGGGCAGGCGGGCAACCACCCTCCTGCTCACAGAGCACAGACTGGCGTCATTGCCCGAGAGAAGGAAGGACAAGCTGGGGTCCTTTTGAAGAAGGAGACATCCAAGTGCAGTTCTGGGTGTTGAGAGGTGCTGTCGCCTGTGGGTCTCTGGGCTGTTCAGTGGATACACACACATGCATATATGTACTCGTGGGCACACGCACTGGCACACTGCCAGACTGGGCACAGTGGGTTCTGAAAGGGCTAGCTGCTGCTGCCAGGCATATGCCAGTGAAGGAAAGGAGGTGGGGGAGAAGGTCTTTGGGAGTAGGGTCTGGAGAAAGTCCACTTGGGATAGGTCTGTCCCTGCTACAGCAAGAGGTCAAAGTGTGAGGACACAGACACAGAAGAAACGGGCCACCTGGGACTGGCCTGTGTCTGGCCCTGTCTAATGGGGCCACAGAGCATTTGCGGTCGGCCATCTCCCGATAGCAACTCTGTCCCGTGATGTGGCTGGGGTGTTGTATTGGTCTTTTCCTTTCCAGTGAAAGGTGTTCTTTCTGGAGTGTGAGTAGAAACTCTTTGTTGGTAGCTGACATATCTTCCCAACTTTTGTTTTCTTTTTTAAAGTTTTGTTTCACTATTTTGCATTGGACGATTATTTTACATGTTGATATAGAAAGTTCTCTCACACTTGTGATTTCTTTTCAGAGCTGACAAAGTGATCATTCTGCCATGGATCTGAGAAAGAGTTTGTTCTATTTTGGGCTATTTGTCAGTAATTTGATTTGCTTTTTAAAATCTAATTTGTTAATCCATCTGGAGTTTATTTAGATGAATGTATAATATTGTCCAAACTATTACACAGTTTTCCAACACAATTTATTAAGTAATTCATTTCCTTTTTGATTTCAGGGAAATGAATTGTTTTATCACATATTGAATCCTCAAATGTAGTTAAGTCTATTCCTTGAGTCACCGCTTTGTTCTGCTGTTCTATTTCTATCTTAGCACCGGTACTGAATAATTTTAATTGTTGTTTTATAATATGTTCTAATATCTGGCAGAGCTGGAAACTACTCCTTCCTCCCTTAATTATTTTCTCTTTCAAAATATTCATTGTTATTCTCATCTGTTTGTTGTTCAAGATTAATTTTAGAATCATTTTGTTAGAGCAAAAAAAAATCCTATTGGGATTTTGCATTTGCACTCCTATTAAACTATAAATTAACTTGAGGGAAATAAGCATTTTTATAATACACAGCCTTCCCATCCAGAAACAGGGTGTCACTCTTTTTGTTCACCTGCTTTCATTTTTCTAAATAGAACAACTTTGTGGTCTTCTTCGTGAAAGTCACATACATCACCTGCTACCTTTATTTTTAAAATCAGCAGGTACTTTTCCACTCCTCCAACCCCCACCCACCACCTGGACCTCCGTGCCCTGTACATGGGTGAAGCATGTCCTCATTTTTCCTCCCCTCCCTGGCTGAACCCTGGTATTCTCTATAAATATATAATACCCAGATTTCCCACAGTACAATTTCAAACATCCTTTCCTTTGGCCCAGAAAATGTGATCACAAAAACTAGAATCCTTGCAAATTGCCTTTTCCGCATGTTGGGAGCCAGAATCGGGATCTGCCTGGCTGTGGAAGCGTCAGCTAAGTGTGGAAGAGTTTCCTGGCCCCTGCCTGTGATCAGGGGTGGGGGCCATCGTAAAGCCTGTGTGAGCTTCCTCTGCTTGATGGAACATTCTCCTCATTTCTCTGGGCTTCCCTGGAGGTCCCATTAACCCACAAGTGGCCTCAGGAAATAAGCTGAAAATGTGGGGCTTGCTTCAGTCCAGATTTCAATTTCAGGCCAATTTCTGGAAATGGGAAGCCAGCATGAGCAGCCCAGCCCCTCCTCCACTGCCCAATTCTCAGGAATCTGGACCCTGGGCCCCTGTGGCCTCACTGTGCCAATGACATGCAAAGCTCTGAAAGAACCCCACTAGCCCAAAGGCACCATTTCCTCAAACAGAAAGTCCTGGTGGTGGCAGGAGGTGGGGACTCTCTCTGCTCCTGCACAGGGAACCGGGCACTGCAGTCCTGGCCGTGAAGTGTGCAGGACTGCAGGGGCAGCCTGGGAAGGGCAAACGGGAGTTGAGGGAGGCCAGGACTGGGAGAACTACCCCTGGGTGGAGGGATGGCTCGCAAAAGTGGCCACCTGCATCTTCGATCAGGATGTCCTAGGAAAGTCATCACCTGTCTGACTAGGCCAGTGTGGAACATATGTCGTTTGTTATCTTTATTCTCAAGTAGTCAGATACTTTGGGGGAAGTGGCTTCTGGATTGAATCAGGTCCTCAGGCAGAGGAAGAGAGTCCTCCCCTGATGCAGCTGGAGGCTGCCGTTTTAGGAAGGGCGTTACTCACAGCAAGGACTGGAGCGGACTTGTGGGCTTACTCTGATGGGCAGAGCCAAAGGGCCCCTGTTTTATGGAGGGACCCCCCCCCCACCATAATCATCCAGAGGGCATCATTCCCTTGAGTAGAAAGTCTTGATGGTGGACCAGAGCAGAAGCTCAGTTCCTGGACTGGGGCACACATGTGGGGCCGGGGAGGTCCCGAAACTGTGGACCTGGGGGTGAGTTTGTCTCCTCACAAGCCCACCTGATGCTGACTAAAGGAAGCCCCGTGCACACCTCACTGCATTGCTTTGAGAGGATGGGGCTTCCCCATGACAGTCCCCACAGGGCCTTGGCTCAGGGTCTGGGTGTAAGAACCAAGCCCAAGGAATAAAGGTCTCCCACATACCTTTACCCAGCGTACCCAAGGGAATAGTCAGCGCTTTTCCTCCTAGGCCAGTGTGAGGCACCAACATCAGCTGTTACTTTTATTTTAAAATAGGGAGATACTTTATGATGGAAGGAGGTGTCTTGGGTGGCTCTGCTCAATCTAAAGTGAACTCAGACTAACCATTAGAATGTAGCTAATCATTAGAATCACGCCAAGGTTTTTGAATATTCAAAATTCTGGCCTCATCCTTAGAAATTCTGATTCAACAGGCCTGGGGTGGGACTCCAAAAGTGTAGTTCTAAAGTCTTCTTAGGTGATCTGGGTGCTGGGCCACAGTTGTGAGCTACTCACAGGGAATACCTACTGCGTGCCAGTTCCGTGCAGGGGATTTTTGAGACATTTGTGAGGGTTTCAGCCCCCTGAGAAGGTGGCATCCCCCCCGAGGCATGAGGCTATGGCCCATGTGGCTATATGTTGTTGTCATGTGATATTTCTCTGAGGCTGGCCGGGTTGAGGTGCCATGACTTGGTTGTCATGATTGGGACCTTCTGGAGTACAGGGAGGTTGACCTCCAAGTTGCTATCCTGGGGAGGAATGGTCCACTACTCTGACGCTGCAACTCGACATTGTGGTTGCCTGCCGTCCTTCTCGCTTGAATGCAACAGAATATGGAGGGAAGAGACTGCTGTGCATTGGACGTCATGCTTTACACTAGAAGAGTAATGGGTATGAGGCCAACACGGTCCTTGCCCTCCAAGAGTTCAAAGTCTAATAAGTGCAGAAAGCACTTTTTTTAATAAAATACTCTTTGTATCATTGTGATAATAGATGTGGCCACAAAAGACCACCAGAATGCAGAAGAAAAAATGTATTCCAATCGGACAACTTTTAAAAGACTTCTTAGAAAATCCTAACACTGGCAGAACTTAAGCCCACTCCAACTGAAAAGTGTGTCCAGAACCAAACTGCAAACACAGCTTAGCTCAGCGCCCAGTGCAAAGCCACAGCCCTGCAGCTAATGGTCCCGGCCCATGGTATCTTGGACCACAGCTGGGTAAAATGGGGACTAGACAAACTGACCAGGAGTCAATTTCTGTCTGTGACCTCCACTGGGCCAGGTGTCGGGGATGACCTCTGTCTGCCATTCTTACTTCATTTTTCATCTTTGGGATTGGAGCTAACGGGTTTTTTTGCGCTGTGAAATTTTCAGTTATGCTCATGCCAAGTGTGCCCCCCCCCCCTCAGCTCACCACAGGCCCCGTCTTCTCCGCTGTGCTCTACCAGGCCTGCGAAGGAGCGCTCCTGGGTATCCAGGGCTGCACCGGGCAGGGGCTATTTTCACAGCTTCTGGCTTAGGAGCTAGAGACTGAAGCTCTTCCAGAACCCTCCCCCATTCTGTGAGCCTGTGGGCATATTTGTCACCTCTCCTGCTCATAAACCCATCGCCAGCCGGGGTGTGGTGGGGGCCTCACGCTCTGTGGTTGCTGGGAAAGGCAATATTCACCTTCTCCGGTGCTTGGCTACTTGTTTTGGGTTTATAGACCTTTCCTCTAGTTTCTTTGTACAAAGGAAATCTTTTGAGAGGCCCAAGGGAGATGGGTGCCCTAGGCCCCCTGATCAACTCCATCTTGCATAGGGAGCCAGGGAGTGTTCTTCCCAGTCTTGAAAGTAGCTCTCTCAGGCTGACTGTAAAGTGAGTTTTGTCAGAATCTTCTGGGTTTAGAGTTAGCTTCTCATTCACTGAGGACTAGAGGAACTGAACACCAGAGATAAACCTTTCGGCCTGGAGTTTTCCTTGGTTGAGCAATGGCTGTTGCCCATGGACAGGTGGGGAGATACCTCTCTTGCTGACTCAGTAGACTGGCTGAGACTAGAGATCCCCTCTGTAGAGAGAAGCACGTGTGGAGCCACTGTCAGCTGCAGCAGACCTGGGAAATGCCTCTTCTGGTTTTGATTTCAACCAAAACTGAATTTGCACCTCCCACGTGCATGCTGCTCTACCAGGTGTCTTCAGCACAGTGATGCTTCACACAAAGGTGGGTTCTAGAAGTTATTAGTACAATTTTTATATATGTGGAAACAAACTCAGTGAGGTATAACCACATCCCTCCTCCCCCCCCCCCAAAAAATGACCAACTAGTGAGTGAAAAATGATAGGCAAACCCAAGCTTTTGAGGAGTCACATTTGCTCCAGCTTTGGAGTAGTGGCTTGGTTTGCCTGTGTCTGTTTTCCAAAGAATTGATACTCTGTTCTCAAGGTAAAAGCTGAGCCACAGGAGTGGGGACTCAGCTTCTTCCAGGAGTGCAAAGCAGGGGTCCCAGTTCTGAGCCTGACCGTGGCCAGGACTTTGCACCATCTGAATGACCTGAGTCCAAGGCCAGGGTAATACCAGCTATGCCTTGGGTGGGCATTAGTCCAGATGTACAGCAGGGTCATTTCAGACAGTGGGTCATTCCCAGAGGATGGACAGAAGGAGGCATGGTGCTGAAAATTAGTTGATTCGTTTATACCATGAGCCTACCAGCCTCTAAGGGGTACAGGGATCAGTGTTCATAGGAGGCAAGAACTTAGCAATTGTTCAACTTCCACCAGTGAGCTTTGTTTTAGGATTCCAGTTCCAGAAGGGGCTTGGCTTATGAACAAGGAACTTGAGGCAGAAACTACTCCCTCCCAATAAAGGAGACTTTTGTGGGAGGAAATGAAGGCACCACGAGTGGGGTGACTATGCATCCCAAGTTGCTTGGGACAATCCAGTTGACACCTTTGCCCTAAGGTAATTCTTAGCAAAACTGTCCTTCATTCTAGAAAGTGTCCCAATTTGAGGAGTATATTATGTGACTTCCCTAACCGTGATCCACTAGGCATTGTACCAAGAAGGGGGTTGGACCTCAGTTGAGTACTTTGGATACTGAGTGTTGTCTCTGAGCAAAAGGCCTAAGAGGCACTATATGACTGACCCCTTCTTTTTTCTCCCCTCATGCCATGCCACTCTCCCCTCACTTACTCTGCCCACACACTGGCCCTCTTTCAGATCCTCAAGTTCTCTAAGCACTTTCCTACCTCAATGCCTTTGCACTTGTGGCTCACCATAGTGGAATGTTCCTCAGGAGACTAGATCTTTCTCATCACCCCCTAACTGTCACCTCCCCAGAGAGGCCTTCTAAAATCATTTTATCCAAAAGAGAAATCCTTCACTTTCTGCTTCCTTCATACATTCTTCATAACTTTTCCTGTGGCATCGAAAGTCCAAAAAGCTCATGAATTGCAACAACAAATATTTACTTATCACACACATCCCGTGAAGGTCGGTCACAGTTGTAGGGCTCAGCTGGGCTCTCCATAGCCTCTCATTCTGGAACCCCGGCTGAAGGCCTCCCTGTACCTAGAGCTTTCTGTCCTTGTGCAGAAAGCAAAAGTTCAAGGGGAGAGAGTAAAACCACCAAGTACATTGAAAGCCACTGCTCAGACATGGCTGTGTCATATCCACTCACGGTCCGGGGAGGAGGTCTTCACGGGCCAAGTACAAAGTCGATGGGTAAGCAAGAGTTTCCTGCCTAAAAGGAAGCATGGCATGGGCAGGGAGGGAACAAATGATTGTGACCAAATCATACAATCTACCGCAATGAGCTATGCTGCTTATTATAAACTCCCCGAAGGGAGAGTGTGTAAACCTCACTCGCCATTGTATCTCCAGTGCCAATCACACAGCAAATCCCTAGTAAGTACTGGTTTCCTATCCTTGGTAAAGCTATTGTTAATTGTGTTAACATAGATGCTGTTCTATAGACAAAACTGAATTAGGAGGTTTAAGAGAAGCTCTGGTTTGGCAGACATTTGGCCACCTAGAGCCTATTAGGCTGTAGAATTTTATTCTACAGCCCTCAGGCTGGCATAGCTCATTGTGATGGATTGCTTTAGTGCACTCAGACTGCTATAACAAAATACCACAGACTGGGTAGTCCTAAACCATAGAAATTTACTGCTCACAGTTTTGGAGGTTGGACATCTGCGATGAGAGTGCCGGCACAGTCAGGCGAGGGGCCTCCCCAGACAGGGGATACAGCCCTGTATCCTCACAAGACAGGAGACTAGAGACCTCTATGAGGTTTCTTAATAAGGCACTACTCGTATTCATAGAACTCAGTCCCCATGACTTAAGTACCTTTCAAAAGCTCTGCCTACTAATACCATCCCCTTGGGATTAGAATTTCAATATATGAATTTTGCAGGGACACACACATTCAGACCAGAGCAGGCTCTGAGTAGGATGAGCCTGGTAGACAGACTGTGGTGCAGTCAGGAAGGATCATGGGTTGGGACCCCACCCCAGGAATGGGGTTAACTCGGCACATGTGTAGGCCTATAAATCATCTAATGTGGCTGGCATACAGGATGTAGTAGGGCTGAAAATACACAGCTGCCAAGGACCTTAGGTCTCTGAGGATCTTTTGTGCCCTTTGCGTAACTTTGGCTTTTCCTCTGTGCAATAGGGAGACTTAGAGAGTTCCAGAAAAGGATGTGACATCATGAGCACTTGTGGTTTACATGTTCGTGCTAGAACCAGCATGGAGGATGGACTCAAAGGAGTGAGATTTAAGACTGGGAGACCAAGTAGACCATTGCAATTGGAAGAGGCCTCAACTTAATAGGGGCCTGATGAGGATGTGATAAGTACAGGGGATATTGAAGAGATAGAATCAACAGAAGTTAGTTACTGATTGGATGAGGGAGTGAGGGAGAAGGAGTTGATATATTTTGCTCACATAACTGAGTGTCGTCATTCATGGAGATAAGGAATGAAAGAGGCTTAGGAAAATAGATAAAGAGCTCAATTTTGGACATGCATTCAAAGTGCCAGTGGGCTCGCCATAAAGCTGTGCATCAGACAGTCTCAAACCAAGTCAGACTCTGCAGTAGAGCCTGTCAATGTTTATTTAAGAGACAATGGCCTGAAGGAATAATAGTTGAGGAGTGAAGAAAGAGCCAAGGGAAGGCCCATAACTGGGCAATGCCAGGGAACATTCCAGATCCCACAATCTGAGAAAATCGGATTTGGGGAAGAAGACTAATTCATTTTTGGACATATTTAGTTTAATTTACTTGAATTAAATTCATACTCCTTCTCATGGCTTAAAAGACCTTTGCCATCCTCTCCAGTTCGTCTCTGGTACCAACTGTGGTTCTCCTTATTTCTGCCTTATTGGTCTCCCTTCTGCCCTTCAAATGTACCAAGGTCATTCCCACCTCAGGGCCTTTGCACTTGTAATTCCTTATGCTTGGAGTGTTTTTCCCTTAAGATGACTGGTTGCTTCATCAGCCTGCATCTCAGAGGCCACTTCCTCAGGCCATTCTGACCCTTTATTGAGAGAAGGCCACCCCCACCCTACTTGCTTTTTTTCTTTTCTCATGTTCTTGTCACCTATTAGAATGTAAACTTCTTGAGGACTAAGGACCTGCTAGTTGGGCTTGCTGGTTGCCAACTGCATCCCAAGAGAGTGACTGGTACACAGCAGGTGCTCCATCAATGCTCAAGTTAGATAAAGACATTTCCAAGATCGTTGAATATACAGGTGTGGGGCTTGGAAGAGGTTTGTTCTGGAAGTGTGCATTTCGGAGTCATGAGTGGACTGGAGTATCCTAGAAAGAGTGTATAATCTGAGAAGACAACCTTGAAGATAGACGTTCTATCAAATGTAAAAGTCAGATAAAAGAGAGAAGCTTTCAGGTGCTGGGAACCAGCTCGAGGTAGATAACCGGGAGTGGGTGTGTTGGAAGACAGAATGACAGTGTCTCAGGGCGGGGGGAGGGGGGGGAGGGGTAATCCTGCTGAAGGCCCTGCTAATCTAACTCAGGAAACCAACACCCAATCTTGCCTGCCTGTGGGGTGGAAAATGAACACAGAAAAGAAATGTAAAAACTTGAGCATAATTTGTGGCTTTTGGATCAGATTACAGCAAGCAAGCAGGATTTTAAGAGCAAGTGTCATATGCTTAGGAAATAACGTGGTCAGAACTGTCCACTATCCCTGAGGCTCCTTTTGGAACGTGTGTGAATTTCTAGAAGGCCCCCCTCAGTATTCTCCTGAAAAAGAACAAAACCTTAATTTAATCTTGTTTATGACAAAGACAACAAGCCAGGTGACCAATTCTCTCCTCACACGCGTGACCTTGAGAGCCTCACCCCACTTCCTAGGGATCTGTGAAGTTAAATAACTTTCTCCAAACTCCAGGGCCGGAGATGATGCTAAGTACGTCAGATGAAAATTAACATATAGTGAACTTCTGAGCAGAAAGAGGTGAAAGAAATTCAAGGGAGGGTTTGTGACGCCTCTGCTGCAGCTCAGCTGTGGCATTAATCAGCAGAATCGCCTTGCTTTACTGGCCCGGGACACACAATGAAGCATGAACAGCCTGATTGGGTGGCTCCTGCTGGGTGAGCACCACTGGGGAAAATCACCCAACCGGGCAAATTGGTACTGCTACCAATTCATGGTCACCAATCTCAATCAAGCCTGCAGCAGTACCTGGCAATCCATCTGTGTTTCTCGAGTCAGTCTCTTCTCCCCTTCTCTGTGGTAGAGTCCCAAGCATCACCACTCCCCCTCCAAGCACGAACAGCTCCCTCTCCTCACCTTGCACCAGAACATTACCTTGTCTCCCACCTCACAGGCAATAGTGCCCTTGACTTCCCGGGCCTCCCTGGTGACGCAGGGGTTAAATTCTCAGCACTATGAAGCTATCAGCAGCCACTGCAGCATGAGTTCAATTCCTGGCCAGGGAGCTAATCCACATGGTGCAGCAGACCTCTCCTGCCTCACCCGCTGCTCCCCTCAGCAGTGTACTTGAGTCAATCTGCCTGTTCTGCTCCCCACTCTGTGTCTGGTGAATCCTCTCACCCCCCACACCTCTGGCCTACACCCCAGTTCTTGTATGCATAAATAAATAAAATAAATCTTTAAAAATAAATAAATAATATCCTTGCCTTCCAAATACCAAAAACAGCGCCTACAGGTTAGAGCCATCCTCCCCCTCCCCCTTGCCTTTCCAACTTATAACAGAGATGCTTTCTCCCAACAGAAGCCAAAATCTCCTTGTAGATCGTGCACCCTGTTTAGGCTTTAGATCTGGATACTTCAAACACCTTTAACTTCACAGTAAGACACGTAAATGCTGTACAGACACTCACACTTTGCCCATGATGGAAACCCGCACACATTTCACAAGCAGGTCTCACCTTTGGTAACTACACTCAGCTACTTTCCCTTTCCTCCCCTTTGTTTTTGGTTTGTTTTTGTTCTTTATTTTAGATTTCAGGTCATGACCCACCACATTGTTTTCATGACAAGCCATGCTGGATCTCTCATGCCCTTTTTACATCCAAAAATCTTTGTGGGGGTGTCTGGACTTGCTGGTCCACCCCTCACCTCCCTGGCCCTTAGCACCCCGTCCATTCTGACCTCTGTGTCCACCACACCTAGACACTGCTCGCACCCAGGTCACCAGGGGCCTCTGTTGCTGAAATCCAGTGGGTTGTTTTCCACTCTCATTCTACACAGGCACTTGGTTGTGTTCCAGGGCAGGGGGCCGTTCCCTGCTTCTGGAAACCGCTTTCCTTCTACTCCTCGCAGCTTAGCCTCCGTCTGCCCCGCCAGCTTCTCTCCATTCTCTCAAAGTTCCCTGCCATCTTTCTTTCCTTGCCGACTGTTATTTGAGATCTTTGTTTTTTAATAATATTGTACGTTTCCCCACAACTTCCTTAGGCCACTTTGTTTATTCTTTTGCTAGTTGCTGCTTCATTTCTTTAACCCATATTTCTATTTTGACTGTTTTTATTGAATTAAACTGGTCAACAAATTTTACAAAAGTCATGTTACTGAAATAAAATTGATCATTTCCTATCAATTTGTATGTGTTAACACGAATATGACAGTCAAATTCTAATTTCGGCTCTAGTTTTTTTTTTTTTTGTAATCTGCAATAAATGGATGTTTACATCACAAAATGCATGCCGATAGTAATAAGCCTACAGTTAATACCTGTAAAAAATCAAGTCATAGACTACTTCTTATATTTCTTTTTTTTTAATATATATTTTTATTGTTATTTATGTCTTTTACATTTTGTATTCCCCTTGGGTAGCCCACCACCAATTCGCCCGTGATCCATCTCCATGGTCCCCTGTATTCTCCTCTCTTCCATTTTGTGCCCTTTTCCTTCCCTCCCTCCGCCTCCCTCCTCCCCGCCCCCACCCCCCGCTGATTGTCTCTCTCCCACCCGGCCTCCCTATAGTCCTGTTATAAGTGAAACCATTCGATATTTTTCTCTTTCTTTCTGGCTTATTTCACTGAGTATGATCCCCTCTAATTCCATCCATGTCGCTGCAAATTGCATGTGTTTATCTTCTTTCCATGATGAATAGTATTCCATTGTGTATATGTACCACATCTTCTGGAT
>PVIJ01019765.1:0-22674 GCA_004024925.1 Scalopus aquaticus | reverse complement strand
AGTTGACTTTTGTGCAGGGTGTGAGGTAGTAGTCTAGCTTCATTTTTTTGCATGTGGCTGTCCAGTTTTCCCAGCACCATTTATTGAATAGACTGTCCTTGTTCCACTGCATTTTCTTTGCTCCTTTGTCAAAGATTAGTTGTTCATAGATATGTGGCTTTAATTCTGGGTATTCTATTCGGTTCCATTGGTCTTTCTTCAATAAAGAGATTAAAATAAAAAAAAGATCACAAGGAGAGAATATGAATGAAATGCACACAAACTTATTGCTTTAAATAGAATCAAAATGGCAGAACTTCAGCTGTAGTAGACTTAAATAAGCAAATTACACATTCAGAAGTGAGTCAAAACAAAGGAAAAATGAAGAAAACTTACGAGAAACATCAGATTCAATTAGAAGAAGAATCTTATGAATGATTGAGCTTCCAGAAAAAGAAATAGGAGTAGAAACCCTATTTAAAACAATAATAAATGAGAACTTCCCAAACCTACACAATGAATTAAATATGGAAGTCTAGCAAAAAAGAGAACACCTAAATTCTTAGATGTAAAAAGATCTATACTCAGATATATCATTGTCAAACTATCAAAATCAAAGATAAAGAAAAAATGTGCAGGAAGCAAGGAGAAATAATAATAATCTATAAGGGCTTCCATTTTAGGATTTCCATGGATTTCAGTCTCTGTTCAAGCAAGAAGAGTGTGGAAGTAAATGTTCACAATCCTAAAAGATAGGAACTGTTAGCCAAGAATTCTCTATCCTGCAAAATTATTAATTAAGTACAAAGCAGCAATAAAAGTTTTCTCAGAAAAACAGAAACTAATTGGGTTTGCCATCACTAAACCCACACTTCAAGTGATAATAAAAAGAGTTTTCCCATAAGAAAAGAATAACTGAAGCATAAAAACATTAGAAAAATGACAAGAGCAACTTTACACCAGTACCAAGACCAAGAATACTGTGAGTTAACAACACCAACTACTAAGGGAGAGGAAGAAATGGATAGAACTAGTATAGTTTCTGTCAGAAAGCAGAGACCAGCTCAAAAAGTCCTAAAACAGAATTCAAATAAAACTCCCATGGTAGCTTCTAATAAAAAAAATCCAGTATAGACACCCACAGATGAAGAAGAAAAAAACATTTATATGCAAAGAAGTTCAACAATTTAGATGAGATAAATTATTAGAACTATGCAATCAACCCAGGCCAAATAAAGAAGAAATAGAAAACTTGAACAAGCAGCAAAATTGAAACTGTAATCAAAATCTTCAAAAAAAACAAAGGCCCAGGACCAGATGGTTTCATAAGCTAGTTCTACCAAATGTTCAAAGCTGCACTAATGCCAATTCTACAAAACTTCTTTCATAAAATTGAGAAACAGGGACTACTACCAAATATATTTTGTCAAACCAACATCACACTAATAATAAAACCAAAAAAAAAAACCCACAAAAAATAAAGAAAACTACAAACCAATCTTCCTAATGAAAATGGATGCCAAAATCCACAACAAAATCTTAGCAAACTGAATCCAACAATGCCATCAAAAGTATAATACACCATGACCAAGTGATATTTATTCCAGGGACACAAGGATGGTTTAACGTCCAAAAATCAATTAATGTAAATTGCCACATCAACAAAAAAAGGAAGAAAAAAAAAAACCTGGTCATATCAATAGATGCTGAGAAAGAATTTGATAAAGCTAAACATCCATTTATGATGAAGGTCCTCAAAGTACTTGTGATAAAAAGAAAATACTTTAACAAAATAAAAGCTATATGTGACAAACCCACAGCTAACATCATTCTCAATGGTGTATAACTGAAAGCCACCCCATTAATACCTGCAATAAGACAAGGATGTCCATTCTCATCAATGCTTTTCAATATAATACTGGAATCTTAGCTAGAGCAATTGGGCAGGAGAAAGACATAAAGGAAATCAATTTGGAAATGAAGTAAACTTTTGTTATTTGCAGATGATATGATAATATAGAGAGAGAACCCTTAAAAATCCATGGAAAAAAATAAAACAATAAACCAGTTAAATAAAGTAGCAGGTTGCAAAATCAATGCACAAAAATCAGTAGCCTTCCTACATGCAAACAATCAGTCTGAAGCAGAACACATTAAGAAAAAAATCCCATTTACAACTGTACCAAAAATGAATAAACACCTAGGAATAAACCTAACAAAGGAAGCAAAAGACCAATACAAATTACCAAACATTGTTAACAGAAAGAGATTACACTGGTCAACACTGAGATCATTACTGACTTTAAAAGGCCTTAATCCATAGTACCTTGGTGTGCTGAAAATGAATATAACCCTGAAAATTTTTTACTAGCTCTCGTTTTGAAGATATTGCATATAATTTCTCTTATATGTTTCACCATATAAATTTATCTAGTAGGACTGCAACAACATCCTGAATCAGCATAGAATGATGTAATATTGCATCACATTTCATAATACCATCACACACACATCATCCAGGGTAGATTGCATCATTTTCTGATGCAATGCAATACTGCTGCCAGGCGGCTGCTGAAGTAAGCTGATGTCAGCAGTGCACTAGATAAAGCCCTGTCAGAAAGGTAGGGCATTGAAAATATTTCAGACTTTGTGTGAGACAGTTTAAGCTACTGCTCCGTAGAACTGCTATTATTTTATCCATTTAGGCACACTATAGAACAGTCATGCCTTGAAAGTGCGTTAATAGTGTGGACAAGTTCTACTCTATTTGTGGGGAAGTGACATTTGCCAACCAGAAGAAAAGTATCACTTCTCAAGTGAAGAAGGCTTATCATCTTTACTTCAGATACCAGGTTGGTGACCAAGACAAGCCTTGGGCCCCACCTATATTCTGTGCTACATGTACAACACAGCTTTCACAGTGGTGAAATGGCAAAAGACCATCAATGCCATTTGCAGTCCCCATGGTGTGGAGATAGCCAACCAACCACATAAAAGACTGTTACTTCTGCCTGGGTTCCCCTCTTTCTGGTGGAATAACAAAGCAAAAGAAGTCGAGAATAGTCTACCCAAACATTCTGTCTGCATTGACAGCAGTTCCACATGGTGAGGGGCTTCCTATTCCAGAATCTCCAGCAGAATATTCTCTTGATTCACAAGATGAGGACAAGAGTGAGCCGACCTGTTCTTCTCCTGTTCTAACAGCATGCAGCGATACAGATTTTCACAGATTTTCACTGTGGTGCATCATCAACCCCACACAGACCAACACAGGAAGAACTCAATGACCTAGTTTGTGATTTGGCCTTATGCAAGAACAAGTCAGAATTGCTAGTATCAAGACTCCAACAATGGAATATTCTAGAAGAAGATGTCACAATTACTTTCTATCGAAAACGCCACCAACAGTTGGAGCCTTTCTTCAGAAAGGAAAGTACTCTGGTATTCTGTTCCGATATTGAGGGCCTCATGAATGCCTTAGAAATCACTCATGACCCACAAGCATGGAGGCTATTTCTAGACTCTTCGAAACTGAGTCTTAAGGCTGTGCTTTTGCACAATAGAAACCATTGTCCATCTATTCTATTCCTGAGCAGCTGTACAAGAGACAAGCGAAGAAATCTAAGAAGTATTCTATTACTTGGTTTTTTACAGGTATTACCTGTAGGCCTATTACTATTGGCATGCATTTCGTGATGTAAATATCAATTTATTGCAGATTACAAAAAAAAAAACTAGAGCCAAAGTTAGAATTTGACTGTCATATTCGTGTTGAGCACATACAAATTGACAGGAAATGACTAATTTTATTTCAGTAACATGACTTTTGTAAAAATTTGTTGACTGGTATTATACAAAGAAAGAGAAAGACATTCACTGTTCATGGGTTGGAAGAATTAATATTATCAAAATGGCCATCCTACCTAAAGCAATTTACAGATTTAATGCAATTTCAATAAAAATCCCAATGGCATTCTTCAAAGAAATGAAAAAATATTGAGCTCCATATGGAATCACACAAAAAACCCTCAAATAGCCAAAGCTCTCCTGACCAAAAAAAAAAAAAAAAAAAAGGGAGAGAACTAGGGTACTACAGTCCCAGACTTAAAATATACTACAAAGTCATACTAATAAAATCAGTGTGGCATTGGAACAAAGACACACAGATCAATGAAATCAAATTAAAAGCACAGAAATAAAACCACACATACATGGTCAACTAATCTATGACAAAGGAGCAAAGACTAAACACTGGAACAAGGAAAATGTGTTCAAGAAATGGTGCTGGGGAAACTGGACTGCTACATGCAAAAGAATGAAACGAGACTACTATCTCTCACCATACACAAAAATCAATCAAAATGGATAAAAGACTTGAATGTAAAACCTGAAACCATAAAACAGATAGAAGTAAAATAGTCAAAACATCCAAGACTTAAATTTCAGATGAGTCAGGACTCATCCCCAGAAGCAAGGAAAACAAAGGATAATGTAAACATCTGTGACTAAATTAAAATAAAAAGTTTCTGTACAGCAAAAGAGAAAGCAACCAAAATGAAGACATACCCTACTGAATGGGAGAAAATATTTGCACATCATACTTCTGACAAGGGATCTAAATCAAAGATCTACAAAGAGCTTACACAACTCAACAAAAAAGCAAACAACCCAATCAAAAAATGGACAGAAGCTCTAATAAGACAACTTTCCAAAGAAGAAATGCAAATAGCCAACAGTTAGATAAAAACATGTTCAACATCACTTACTAGAAGGGAAATACAAATCAAAACCACAATGCGATACTACCTCACACCTGTGAGAATGACCCATATTAAAAAACAAACAAAAGGGGCCTCCTTGGTGGCGCAGCAGTTAAGTGCTGCACTGTGGAGCTGTCGGCAGCAGCAATGTGAGTTTGACACCCGGCCAGGGAGATTCCCACATGGCGCGGCAGACCTCTCCTGCCTCGCCCACTGCTCCCCTCAGCAGTGTATTTCTGATCTGCCTGTTCTGCTCCCCACTCTGTCTCTGGTAAACTTTCTCGCCGTCCCATGCCTCTGACCTGTACCCCAGCTTGTATGCATAAATAAATAAATCTTTAAAAAAATAAAACAAACACACAAACAAAAAAACTAGAAACAACAAATGCTGGTGAGGATATAGTGAAAAAGGAACCCTTTTACACTGCTAGTTGAAATGTAAACTGTCCAGCAACGATGGAAATGGAAACTACTCCAGCAACTATGGAAAGCTTCCTTCAATGGAAACGGAGCTACCATATTATCCAGCAATTTCACTCCTGGGAATCTATCCAAAGAACACCAAAACACTAATTCAAAAGGTAACCAACACTTCTGGGTTTATTGTAGAACTAGTATAATAACCAAGATATGGAAACAAGTAATGCCCCAAAATAGATTAATGGATTAAGATGTGGTATATATATCTATATATACATACATACATACATACTAGGTATATGCTAGGAATATTACTAGGTGATCAAAAAGGATAAACACATGTCATGTACAGTAACATGGATGGAACCAGCAGCGATAATTATGATAAGTGAAATAAGTTATAAGGAAAATGATATATATTGGATGGTTTCACATATATGTGGAATATAGAGAAAGTGATAAAAGGGTCAAGAAAAAGACAAAACTTGCAAGCTAGCCATAGATATGAGGCATACAGCAGGGCAAGGGAAAGCAAGGGGTCAAAAAAGAGAAGAGAAGATAACAAGGGACTATGGTGATGGTTCACAGGTGCTATGGTGGTGGGACATCAATGGGAACTACACATGAAGGGAGGAATCAAATATTGTTCAAAAATTAACAATAATGTAAACAAATAAATGAATTAAAAAAATAAAGAAAATAAAACCACACTGAGATGTCACCTCACCCCTGTGAGAACAGTCCATATTTTTTTTAAAAAAAAGAATTAACAAATGTTGGCAAGGTTACGTGTAAAAAGGAACTCTCATCCACTGTTGGTGGGAATGCAGGCTGGTATAGCCCTTGTTAAAAACAGTGTGGAGAAATCACAAGAAAATAGAAATGAAAATCCCAGTTGACCGCAATACTGCTATTAGGTGCCTATCCAAATAACATGAAAATTTTAACATGAAAAGATCTATCTATACCTTTGTATATAGCAGCAATGTTTTAAATAGCCAAGTGATGAAACCAATCCAAATGCCCTTCAACAGACAAATAGATAGAGACACATAGAGAAGGATACATTCAATAGAATTTACACAGCTGTGAATAAAGATCAAGTGGTAACTTTTGGCAAAAATGGATGGAACTTGAGGTGATTTTGTTTAGAGAAATTAGCCAAAAAAAGTGAAAGATTTCAGGTGGTTTCACTCATCCATGGAATATAAACACCCAAAGAAACAAACACAAATAAAATAATACTAAAGATTTGAACTTGGTCAAAAAAAAAAAAAAAAGAGGGGGAGAGGGAGGAGAGGAGCAGGAGGAGGAGAAGAAGAAGATAATGGTTACCAGAGGGAGTAAGGGAAAGATTGGAGGAGGCAGGGGAGGGAGGCAGATGGGGTATGGGCATGAGTGGTTTGGTGGAGGCAATAAATTTTTTTTTTAATATTTTATTATGGCAGGGAATTGTCTATGCCCACCAGCTATAGCTGGGAATGTTTTTCTTCTCTTCATAGGCAATTGCATTTTTCTGTTTTTGAAGTGTGTACTTTAATAGCTTTAATTTACAAGAAAACTATATTTTATTGAAATTTTCATATTTATTCACATGTTTGTGAATGCTAGTCATTTCCTCTTTTTTAATGTTTATGTGTTCTTCTTACCCTGAATTATTTTTCTAATTTTTTGTGCTTTTCCTTCTAAATTCATTTTAGAGGTAATTGTTTTCTATATGTATTTAAAACCCAACTTTTATATTACTAAGTCTATTGTTTTCTTTGTCCAATTGTTTCTAATTTAATCATTATGTTTCAATTTTCTATTTTAGAACTATTTCTTTTTTTTAACTTTTTAAAATTTTTATTGACATTAAACTGCATTATAACATTATATGTTTTATATTTATATCATTATTAATCAACATCTATATATACTACATTAAATTCACCACTAAGAGAAAGACTATACCTCTTTGTGCATTATGGTACCTAATGAAATGTCATCTTTTTTAAGTTGTTAACTGCTTATAAAATCACTGGGGCTTTGAACAAACACTTCAAAACCTAATATATACATATGCCAATAAAGGCAAGAGAAAGTATTCAACAGCATTAGTCATCAATGAAAACCACAATCAGATGTCACAACACACCCACTAAAATGGGTAGTTAAAAAAAATGATACTGAAACTCTTGAACTTGTTGGTAGCAATGAAATTGAAACTGTCACTTTGGAAAAAGAAAAAACAACTCTTACAGTTTCTTATTAAACAATTACACTCCTAAGAGTGAAATCATGTAATCATAAGAAGACTCATATGTAAGTATTCATCTCAATTTTATTCATAATAGGCAAAAACTGGAAGTAGTACAGATGTTTATCAACAGGAGACGAGAGAAAAACTGCAAGACAGCTATAGATTAGGATTCTCACTAGTCAGCATTTGGAAAAAATAAAATGATCACATGCAGTGACTTGGGTGAATCTCAAAACATGAATGAAAGTAACCTGACACAAAGTTTTAAAGTCAGAACCATGATTGCCTTTGGAATGTTGGAATAAACAGCATAAAAATTGACTGGAATGTGGCATCAAGTAATTTCCTGAAGTTTTGGCTATTCTATATGTTTAATAGGAGGTTGTCAAAATTACAAATGACACACTTAAGATTTATGAATTCCACTAAACAATTAAGGAGCACAAATAATTGATAAGACAGTTGAAATGTTTAGAAGTAAAGCATATTGATATTTGAAACTTATTGAAATGATTCAAAAATAAGGTGCATTGATGAATATATTTTTCTATGTGATAAAATATGCAAAGTAATAGCAATTCTAATTGCTATATAATAGCAAAATAACAGCAATTTGTCAAAAGGATGTGATTTATTTAGTTATTTCAACTTCTCTTGTCTAGTTGAAACTTTTCAAAATAAAATATCCCAATATATACCAAAATATCTTTGGGTACTCTTTTAATAATTTCCTTTGAGATTTTGTACAAGCAAATTTCTTTTAAAAGTTATAATTATTTTTATTTTCCTCTAGACAAAATTATTACTCAAGAAGTCTGCACTGCTTTGTGTCTATTTTTTCAAATGAACTATTATTATTGCAATTTATAAAAGAAACTGAAGATTAGATATTTCTCTGAGTGTGTGCTTTTCCTATGGAGCACATCTTAAGCAGGTAAAAGTAAATGCATTGTTAGAAGCTTACAAGGAATAACTCATTATGACTATTGTGTATTAACAAGAGTTCTCAAATCATTTAGTAGGACTGAAGAGGTCTAAAATATGCCACCCTAAATTATACCACTATAGCATAAGGGTAATTTTGACCTGCTGGTAATTTAAAATGAAGGAAGAGTTCTCTCTGTCTTCCTCTTATCTGTTGGAAAGCCAGCGGGGGGCAGAAATCCCTTCTTTGAGATGCCCTCTCCATACCAATGAGAGAAAACTACCTTTTATCAGTTAAAGACTGGAAGTCAAAAATAAGGTGAATGTCCATAAACAGATCTTTCTAAAAGAGTCCTTAACTAAGAAACACAAGGAAAGAGAAACACTAAACTATGGAATGATCTAAAAACAAAAGATAAAATGGCAGTCATAGATCTCAAATATCAAGAATTATCCTAAATGTAAGTGGACTGAACTCATCAATCAAAAGGCACAGAGTGGCTTAAAAAAAAACAACAAAAAAACACCTAACTATATGCTATCCTCTGTCTACACATCCAGCCTCTAAAGGCAAACAGGCTCAAAGTTAAAGCATGGAAGATGATACTCCAAGCAAAGTAACCAGAAGAAGATGAGTATAATCATATTAGGTCAGTTAGAGTAACACGCCCAGTCAAAAATATAATGAGACAATGAACATTACATAGGGTCAATACATCAAGAACACATAATATTTATTAGTCTATATGCACCCAATATAGGAACACAAAAATATAAAAAGCAAATATTAACACACAGATAGAGAACTCGACACAACACAATAATAGTAGGGAGCTTAAGCAGCCCACATGTAGCTATGGATAGATCATCTAAACAGGAATATAACAAGGAAACATTGATATTGAACGAAACATTAGACCAAATGAAGTTAATACTTAAGTACAGAATACTCCAGCCAAAAGCAGCAGCTTATACATTCCTCTTAATTGTGCATGGAATAATCTCAATAGATAAACATATCTTGGGAAACAAGACAGTCAATAAATTTATTATTACTGACGTGCTATCAAGCATCTTTTCTGATCACAATGACATGAAACTAGAAATCAATCACAAGAAGAAAACAAGAAAATTACAAGTATGTAGAGATTAAAAAACATGCTACACGGGGACCCAACATGGCGACAAAGGATCCCTAGGCTTGAACTCTCTCATGAAAACATCTGATAAGGAGAGGTAGCAGTGAGACACTGAGGCGATAAAGAGATCCAGACACGCTGCACAGACTGGAGCACCTCCACTAATGATTCCAATGCGGAGGACTAAAGACCTCTATT
The DNA here is from genome assembly GCA_004024925.1 of Scalopus aquaticus. Classification (NCBI taxonomy): domain Eukaryota; kingdom Metazoa; phylum Chordata; class Mammalia; order Eulipotyphla; family Talpidae; genus Scalopus; species Scalopus aquaticus. The sequence continues at coordinate 13,012 of PVIJ01019765.1, read as the reverse complement.
CACTTGCACAACTACCTCCAGGGCCCTGGAAGAGTGCCTTCCTCCTTAAATCATACTCTTCTACACTGCTGGTGGGAATGCAAATTGGTCCAACCACTATGGAAAGCTGTATGGCAGTTCATCAAACTGCTAAAAATGGAGCTTCCAAATGACCTGGCAATAGTACTTTTGGGAATCTACCCGAAGGACACAAAAACAGTAACCCAAAAGGATACATGCACCTGTATGTTTATTGCAGCACTGTTTACAATAGCTAAGGTATGGAAACAACCCAGATGCCCAAAAATAGAAGAGCGGGTCAAGAAGATGTGGTACATATACACAATGGAATACTATTGAACATTCAAAAAAGATAAACACATGCAATTTGCAGCAACATGGATGGAGTTAGAAGGGATCATGCTCAGCAAAGTAAACCAGAAAGAAAGAGATAAATATCGAATGGTTTCACTTATTACAGGAATCTAGAGAACCAAATAAGAGAGAGATATTCAGTGAGGGAGGGGGAGGATAAGGGTTCAAAATGGGAGAGAGGGGAGCACAAGGGACTATGGTGATAGTTCACAGGTGAATCAGTGGTGGGTAACCCATGGGGAATACACTATAATGTAAAAGATACAAATAATAATAAACATATATTTTAAAAAGAAAATAAAGTGGGAATTCCATATTTAAAAAAACATGCTACACGGGAATACACAATAATGTAAAAGACATAAATAAAAATACACATTAAATTAATTTTTTTTAAAAAAATGCTACAGAACTACTAGGCCAATGAAGAAATCAAAACAAAGATATAAAAAATAACTAGTGAAAAATGAAATTACAACATATCAAAATCCATGAGATGCAGCAAAAGCAGTACTAAGCGAGCCATTTATAGTAATACAGTCTATAATAATAGTTTGCCTTAAGAACCTCAAACTTCTTAAATCAATAATCTAATCTTACACCAAAAGGAAGTAGAAAAAAACCAAAGTCTAAAGTCAGTAAAATGAAAGAAATAATAAAGAAATAATAAAAATATGAGTGGAAATAAATTAGAGGTGAACAAGACCATAGAAAACATTCAAGGAAATCGAGAACTAATTTTTGGGAAAGTTTAAAAAAAGTGAAAAACTTTCAGGAGAACTTCTGAAGAAAATAAGAGAGAAAAATAAAATAAAAAAATGAAAGAAAAATTACAATATATACCACAGAAATACAAAGGATTATAAGAGAAAACTAAACAGCTATATGGCAACAAATTGGGAAATGTAGAAAAAAAGGATAAAATCCTAGGATCATATAGCCTTCTAATCTAATAGTAAATCAGAAACAAATGGAATATCTAAATAGACTGATTATGTAAGAAGATAAAACAGTAACCAAAAGCCGACCAAAATATAAGTCCATAACCAGACAATTTTACTGGTGAATTCTACCAAATAAAAAGATCTAATATCTATCCTTCTCAAACTCTTACAAAAGCTTGAAGAAAAGCAAATACATCCCAACCCATCTTATATGACTGACATTACTCTGACACCAAAACCAGACAAGGACATCACCAATAAAGAAAAATATAGGTCAGGCCTCCCTGGTGGCACAAGGGGTTCTCAGCCTATGAAGCTATCCACAGCCACTGCAGTACGAGTTCTATCCCCAGCCAGGGAGATTCCCACATGGCACAGCAGACCTCTCCTGTCTCTCCTGCTGCTCCCCTCAGCATTGTATTTCAGTAGACCCACCTATTCTGATCCCCAGTCTATCTCTGGTGAATCCTCTCAACCTACCCCCCACAACTTTGGTCTACACCCCAGATCTTGTATGCATAAATAAATAAATCTTAAAATAAGATATACTTATAAAAAATTTTTTAAAAGAAAAATATAGGTCATTATATTTTATGAATATAGGAATGAAATTCTCAACAAAATAGTAGCACATTAAGTCCATGGAACATTAAAAGGATCATAAGCTAAAATCAAGTGGGACTGTATTCCACGGATGCAAGAATAATTCAATATTCAATATACAGAAATCAATAAGCATAATACACTATGTTTATGTTGTAGGAAGAAAAATATAACATATTTATCTCAATAAATACCAAAAAAAAATTTGTAACCATTTATGATAAAACCCTAAATAAAGTGGAGATGGAAAGAATATACTTAACATATCAAAGACCATGTCTGAAAAAGCCACAGATAATATTTTATTGAAAAAGTAAAAATTTTTTTCTCTAAGATCAGGAACAAGACAAGGATGTTCATGTTCATCCTGTGATTTAGCGTAATATAGAAAGTCCTGGCCAGAGAAATTGGCAAGCAAAAGAAATAAAGACGTTATATTTGTCAGTTTATTTTTGTTTTGCTTTGTTGTGATTTGTTGATTTATTTATTCATTCATTTATTCATTTATTTATTTAATTGTGAGGGAAAGGGAGAGGGACCAAAATGAGGACGGGAGGAGCGCAAAGGAATACGGTGATAGTACATGGGTGAACTGGTGGCAGAAATTCTAGGAAGATTACACCTGGGAAAAGAAAGAAAACATTGTACAAAAATGAACAATCATGAAATATATATAAATTAAAAGTAAATAAATAAATTTTAAAAAAGAAATAAAGACATTAAAATGGAAAGGAAAAATGGTGAAAAGACCATTCAATGGTTAAGGCTTTGGAAAAATAGCATCAATACAAGGTGGACTTATTGGAAGACTATCATTGATCAGTGATGAGGCACTGCAAGGATAGTACTGATCAAAAGTGGAGACACTAAAAGTATATTGTTAATCAATAGTGGGGAAATTGGGAGTCTATGCACTTCGCTTCTGTTATTATGCATTAGCAGCTGCCCCCAGTTTTTAACTTCTATTGTAAGTCACCTTCTAACTCAAGACCCAATATTGTTTTATGACTTGGACATCAGGAAAATTAATTACTGTAATTTTTTGAACTACTATAGAGTCTTTAATTCTCTAAAAGATTTTTTAGGTTGGAAAAAATATTTCATGAAATGGAAGAAACAATGAGTATGGTATTTTGGTTAATATTTTGTCTAATGTGCAAAAAGTCCTAAACATCCCTCAAAATACCCAAAATATTCAAAAGATGAGACTTGTGATTCATACACAAGCCAGTGTAAATGGAAATACGTAGTTAGAAAGAACAAAAACATTTTCAAACAATGACTAAATGTAGTGTTTTTTAAATTCTAATTAAAGGATGTTAATGAGAAAAACATTAAAAATGCAAAAATCTGTTTAAATGTCTAGACCAAGTTTTAATGAGATAGCAATTAAAGAAAGATTTTAACTTTTACCTAAATCTTAGCTAGTGATGGATTAGAAAACTGGCAAAAATAACTTTGACATATCCAGAGGTTATAAAATTATAAATAAGATTATTAAAAAAACTTTTCAATGTTAAAATACTTGGTTTGCATATAAAGTAAGAATAGATAATAGATACAGTTATAGACTAAATTTAAAGACTAAATTTTAGACAAGTGTACTATTAGCCTAAAAGTAAATTTCCTTTAAGAGAATGGTTTTAAGCAAGTTGATTTGCTTCTACCTTAACCACAATGGAAATTCAATAAATGTCTGTAGCAAGTTACAAGAAAAATTTAAGCTGATTTTTTGTTGTTATTTAAGAAAATTTAACAAGATTCAGTTTCCTTAGACCAGTGTACCAGTATGGCAATAAAGGAGATCGTTTGCTTTACTCCTGAGAAGAACATCTAAATTAAACAGAGGTACACTAAACAAATGAATCCAAGACTTGGAAGTGAAACTGAAGCACTCAATGTACACCAGAGACCAACACAGACTGCACAGAGGAAACAGAGATACACTCTTCATTCCACAACACATGGGCGGGGATGTTCCTGGAATTTACAGTCTGAGGCGGAAGGAGAACTTTGACGAAAGGGCTGCCAGTTCAGCCAAGAGACCTGGGAAGGAAAAGAAAAATGGAGCAGACATACACACCAGAGGGGAAATCCACACAGAGGAGCTGGGGTGCCCCTCACAGACCTGGCATTCAATAAGGAGATCAAAAAGTTTCTCTTGATTGTGGTCCCTTTCCCTACTTCTTGGAACAAGTATCAACCTTATGAAATACACTGATTGACAGCTGACAGACTGCTGAGTCCCAGCACTAAAAACTCAGAGTGAAGTGATTCCAGTGGTACCACAAAAATGACCCAGCACTGTCCCTTGGCACATCCACAACAGTAACTGGACCCTTTTTTGGTTCCTCTCCTAACAGGATGACAAACCAACTACAGAAACTGGTCTATAGAAGCTCACACAGACTTAAAAAAAAAAAAAAAAAAGGAAGTTGAATAAAACTAAAAACTACAGCACCAGAAAAATAAAAGCAAGTCAACTCTCTATGTTATTGCTACAGGAAATTTAAATCAACAGACAGGCAAACAAAAAAATATTACACATGGCAATTTGAGATTTCAATATGACATCATGAGGAGAAAACAACTTTCCAGAATCCAACTTAAAAGACATGTTAGGATATCTTCCTAACAGGTAGAGTTCAAAATTGCTACAATAAGGATTATGCATAAAATTGTTATGACACAAAGATATAAAATACATTGAATTTACTCTTAAATGGCTAAAAAGTTTCAGCTATACTGTATTTTTAAAAAGATTTATTTATTTATGCATACAAGTTGGGGTGTAGGCCAGAGGTGTGGGGTGGTGAGAGGATTCACCAGAGACAGTGGGGAGCAGAACAGGAAGATCAACTGAAATACACTGCTGACAGGAGCAGTGCGCGAGGCAGGAGAGGTCTGCTGGGCCATGTGGGAATCTCCCTGGCCAGGTATCGAACTCATGCTGCAGTGGCTCTAGCTAGCTTCATAGAGCTGCACTTAATCCATTGCACCACCAGGGAGGCCCCTCAGCTATACTGTATATCTAGACATAAAGATAATTTTACAAGACGAATCTTCAAAATTCGCAAGTCAGAATTATATGGGATTTCTTTTCATTACTCTTGTAACTTTAATTTTGATGCTATCTATATTTGAAATTATTAAAAACTAAAATGCTAAAAAAGATACCACATACAATAACTTCAAAAAAGACCAAGAAATAAAATAACAAAAAATACCAAAAAAATTGAAAAATAAATTTAAACCTTTATTAAAGACATTAAATAGGATCTAGAAGATGTAGGGATATATCATCCCCAAGGATAGAAAGTTTAATGTCATTAAGGTGCATAGTGCAAGGAGAAAGAACCCAAACAGAATATGTTATATCCAGTGAATTAAGAAAACAGAAATTGGAGTTCAGCATGTCTGAGGCAGCTGAGCTTATAAAACATACTGGGAAAAGGGAGTAGTATATAGAAAGCGCTCTAGATAGCTGTATATGGAGTCCCATTCAGTCTTTGGCTGCTTACTAAGGTGTGTATATAGTATAGTCCCATGAGTATAATAAACAAACAAAATAGCCAATAGGAAAGAACAGCTGCCAAGAATCTAAACCTCAAGAGCCACAAGACTTTGCACTGAGCACACCAGCTAGAGTGTAGAAAATTCACTAACCACCAAAGGTACCCTGTAGAGAGGCCAGAAATGTGAAGTCTTAATAATTAGATATAACTAGATTTGATAACTAATATAAGTAGAATGAAACTATCCCCAGCATGATGTTACTATAAACCTACCATAACAGAGCATTTTAAAGAGCATTAAAAGGATAGAGCTTATCCAAAAGAAACTTAACTGCTAGTAAAAACAACAACAAAAATCCATTCATCAACAGATTAATGACTAATGATTAAGGCTTACACACACTTGAATATTATTCAAACATAAAAAAAGAAACCCTGTCCTTTACAATAAAATGGATGGATCTTGAGGGCATTATACTAACCTGAAATAAGTCAAAGAAAGACAAAAACTGTATGGGCTCACTTATAATTGGAATCTAAAAAAAAAAAAATGCCTCATAGAAAAAACAAAAATCAGATTTGTGGTTACAAAAAGTGGAGTTGGAAAGTGGGGGTGGGGTATAGGAGGAAGGTACACAAACTTCCAGTTATAAGGTAAATAGGTACCAAGGATGTAATGTACAACATGACTGTAGTTAACACTGCTGTATGATATATGTGAAAGTTTCTAACAGTAGATACTAACAGTTCTCATGAAAAGGAAATTTTTTCCTCTTTTTTTCCCGAGTCTACAAGAAATTTAGGGATGTTAATTTAACTTATTATATAATCATTTCACAATATTTGTAAATCAAGTAATTATACTGTTTATTTAAACCTACACAGTGCTGATATCAATTGCATCTCAATAAAACTGCAAAATAAAAGCAAGACAACAAAGTCTAGATAACAACAATGTGCCATTCACACTGAACAGCATTTAACTAAAAAGTACTAAATATGTGAAAAAATAGGAAACTTACACATAAACAGCGGAAATCAGTGAATAAAACCAGTCCCAGAAGTAGTAGAGATGACAGAATTGACAGGTAAGGACTTTAATATAACTATTGTATCAAAATTGTATTTTTTAAAATATACTTTTATTGTTATTTATGTCTTTTACATTTTGTATTCCCCTTGGGTAACCCACCACCAATTCACCCGTGATCCATCTCCGTGGTCCCTTGTGTTCTTTTCTACCCCATTTTGTGCCCTTATCCTCCCCTCCCCCCGACCCCCGGACCCACTGAGTGTCTCTCTCCTATTTGGTTTCCTTATAGTCCTGTTATAAGTGAAACCATTCGATATTTTTCTCTTTCTTTCTGGCTTATTTCACTGAGTATGATCCCCTCTAATTCCATCCATGTCGCTGCAAATTGCATGTGTTTATCTTTGAATGCTGAATAGTATTCCATTGTGTATATGTACCACATCTTCTTGATCCAATCATCTATTTTTGGACATCTGGGTTGCTTCCATACTTTTGCTATTGTGAACACGCCCCCAAAACATGGCGGCGAACAGATGCTAGGATCAGGCTCTCCCACAAAATATCGATTTATGGACAGAAAAATCCCTAATTTTGAGAGCCGATCTGAGGAGAATTGGATGCCCTGCACAATACAATGTATCAAAATTTTAAATGAAGGACCTCCCTGATGGAGCAAGGGGTTAAGTCTCAACACTATGAAGCTGTCTGCAGCCACTGCAGCTCTAGTTCTATCCCTGGCCAGGGTGCTGACCCACGTGGTGCAGCAGACCTCTCCTATCATGTCCACTGCTTCCCTCAGCAGTGTATTTCAGTCAGTCCTCCTGTTCTGCTACCCACTCTGTCTCTGGTGAATCCTCTCACTCCCCCTACATGCACCTCTGGCCTACACCGCAGTTCTTATATGCATAAATAAATCTTTAAAAACGTTTAAATGAAAACATGAACTTGATAAGGAGCAAACTATCAGGGCCTTTTTGGTACAGTGAGCAGCACTTCAGTATCATAACGAGGAGCAAAATAGAATATTATTGTCAGGAAACCCTAGCAGTTGATGCATACAGAAATAAAGGCATTAACTAAAGTCCTAAAGGAAATGTGAATGTAATGGGTCAGGTATAGATGTTAGCCTTGGAAATGAGAGACATTTATTTCTCTGAATCAGAAGGAAAGAAGGATAGAACGCATGAAAATGTAGGGAAATGTAATTTTATCAAGAGATAGTAAGAAAATTCATATCATATGATATTGGTCTGAGTATGAAAAGTTTCATAGTAAAATCAGAAAAAAATATCTGCTAAGATTAAAAGGAGCAAATTGGTTTTGAGAATGGAAGCAAATATTAAGACAAAGCTTTCAACGTAGGATGATATTTAAAATAAGAACTATGTTAGATCTTGGGGGGTACTCCAGTGGAAAAAGCCAATATATTATTTGACTTTCTCCATCAGTTTTAAAATTAGCAAGCCAAATAAGATCTAAGCTTAGTCAATAGATGAATAAAGGAGGGTATTAGTTAAGTCAAGCAATGCAAAGAACTAAAGATATGATATAATGGATAACATAAGGAACTGGAGTTCCTACAGATTCTAAAAACTACATAGTTGACTCAAGGAAATGGAAGAATGGAAATCATGAGATGGTTTTGTGTTATGGAGAGAAAAAATCACTTCAGATAATAGTCAATGCATGGACTTGCATGTAGGTTATTGATTAGAACTGAAATAAAGTTGAAAATAACAGAGCTGATCAAAAAAGTGGTGCAAGTCTATGAGAAAATCAGAGATGAGTTAAAATCTTCAGGGAATTTTGAGGATCTTTCTATTAATTGGTGGATAGAGTGTTATAAATTTAATTCCATGTTGCTCTTTTGAAAGAGTGTGGGATGAGGTCTTCACTGAAGCATGAGATATACAACCTTATGAAAGTTTCTGGGTGTTAGGGTAAAAAAAGGACCTTATAACCTCAAACCACATTTCTCTACTCTGTCATACTTGTACAATAAATTCATTAGGATAACTTCATTCATGGAACTCGGAAATTGGTTTGGCACCTAATATTTCAGGATGAGTCCAAACAAAGTCTCTTCCTGAACACTTGTCAAATTTGCTGCTCAAAAAAACTTGTGTTTAAGCCAATCTCCTAAAAGGAAAGATTTTGGTCACTATTTGGTAAATTCAGTTTTCCCGCTTTCTCAGCAATTGCCTATGAAAGACTAGGTGGGAAAATTTTATTTTATATAATATCTGGGTGTGTCTAGAAAGGATCCTGGTGACATGGTGCAAAGGTGTGTGGGGTGGATATTTAATTGTATGTATCCAAGAATTAAATCCCTTTTTTCGCATGAGCCAAAATCATTTCACAGTTAAAAATAGATTCTGTAAACTAGGTAAATGTATATTCTCTATATTCCTGGTGGAAAATATAGGTATCTAGAGTTTATGCTTCATTTTCATTTCCAAATATGAAGGATGTTTATTTTATTTTAAATGGAAGGGAAAAATTTAACTTTCCTTTTTGTCCAGAGTCGTATTACAATGGGAAGAAGTGACCAGGACACAGAAGAATCTTATCCATAAGTGGTTGCTCAAGACTGATGATCATGATGTACTTATCATGCCTGGATTAATATCTTCTTCATTACAGTTTAGACCTGTTTCTTTGCAAGGCAACCATTGTGGAGCAGTTAGAGCAGGAACAAAGAAAGATGGGAGTATGCTGACAATACTTGCATGCAGTTTCTAGATCACTGACTCTGGGAAATCATTTCAATTATCTACTTCATTTGTATTCAAAGTGATCGTTTATATGTCATAGTAATGCTTCAAACACCAAGACTTTATGAATATATTCTTTAACACTATGTGGTTTCATACTAATAATATTCTATAGCAATCTGTGGCATTGGAATTTTGAGTACTTTTTTATACACAAATTTGAGCTTAATGAGTGATGTAAGCAAAATAACAATCCCCAAATTGTCTTTTCCTTGAAAGTAATGAGAATTATTGCCTAATTGCCAGAAATAATATTTTTCAGGACTTTGAAATGCAACCAAAACGTTTTGGGAATATTTATTCAAGAAAACCTAGGGAATATTTATTCAAGAAAAATTGCTGAGTATCAGTAAGAATGGCAGAATACATGGCATGTTAACATGTGCTATTCCCACAGCGATTTCTCAAGTATGAAATAGCCTTGAAAATTATCAACCTGCAGTCACTGTGGAAATCAGAAACAGGACAGACAAGAGGAAGAGAATAGCAGTGTTCGATCTCTGTTAATACTACATTTCCAGATTATTGTCATTATTGCCCTGTGCTGCTCAGTGACAGTGATGTTTTCTGAGAATTAGATGACTTAATTTTTTTTTTAACATCAATGAGCGGAGTTTACGTACACAGACTTAGGTGGTAGAGTATACTACAAACACAGGCTATATGGTATAATCCGTGGGGATCATCATCTATATGTGAAGTTAACTGTTGAGCAAAACATTATTATGCAATGAAGTTAACCAGAGGAATAGAAACACTGTCCCATGACTTGGGGAAATTCTGGAATACATCTTGGACATTGAAAATCATACAGAAGGGACATGAAAGAAATTATTGAACATGAGGCAGGTGGGAGAAGACACCTGGAGGCTATGGTCAGGGATGGAAAGTTGTCTTACAAACCTAGGTGTTATCAGTTGGCTAGGGACAGCCTACCAGTGTAGAGAAACACACCCTTGATTGAGGGAAAATATGTTGAGGAGCTGGGGTGCTCCAAGCAGGTAAAGTCCCCAGTGAAAGAAACAAGGACAGTGTGCTGTGCTGCAGTCCTCTTGCCTTATTCTTCAGAACTGATAGTCACTTTGTGAATCTCACTGAAAACACACAAAGACAGCAGAGTCATATCTGGCACACCAGAGATGAGGTATATCAGCAAAGGCATAAAAGCAAGCCTATTCCCCCAGAATAGTCATATCAGCAGATCCACTCTACAAGCTCCTCCCCCAACCCCTTGAATGATCAGCTGCAACATCAAGTCTCAAACCTGTGGAAGTCCAGAAAGGCCAAACATCTAAAAGTATATAAAAACCACAGCACTACCTGCTGGAAAGTTAGAAGTAGCTCAAATCTCTAGTACGGGCATGTGCGTGTGAACATGCACGTGCGCACACACACACACACACACACACACACACACACCACACTACACCACAAGGCAACTTCAGACCTCAAGGGAATGTAACACCATAAGGACAGAGCTTTCCAGAATGCACCCATGAAGATATGGAAGATTTTTTTCTTACCAACATATACAGGATTCAAATTTGCCATGATAGATTTCAAAGAAAGGGGAAAAATGCAGAAAACAAGTCAAAGTGAAGCAACAGAACTCCAAAAGCTAATCAGAGAAATACAAAAAAATTCAGAAAAACAAATGAATTTCAAAAGAAACATGATTAGTAGAAAATATAAATTGAGAATTTTACTAAGAAAATTAATGATGCAAAAAGACCAATTAAGGAGTTTTCATAATGTTGCAGAAAGCTATGGAAGCATACTATATCAAATGGAGGATCAAATCAGTGACCTTAAAGATAAAAATCACAAAGGATCCAAGTGGAAGAAGAAAGAGAATTACAAATAAAAAAAAATAAACAATTTGAGAATTATCTGACTCCATTAACAAAAGAATATAAAGAGTATACTAAAAGAGAGACGAAGAAGGGAACTTAATTAAGAAAGAGTAGAGGAACACTTCCCAATCTTGCGGAAAGAACTAAATATATAAGTCCATGATGCTTACGGAATGTCTAGTAATATAAATGTAATGAGATATATATATAATGAGATATATACCGAGACACATAGTTGTGAAACTAACAAGAGTCAAGACTAAGAAAACTATTGAAAAAACATGGCGGCGAATAGACGCTAGGATCAGGCTCTCCTACAAAAAATTGATTCATGGAGAAAAATATCCCTAACTTTGAGAGCTGTCTCGAAGAGAACTGGATACCCTACGCAATACAATCGACCCTGGGGGTGCTTTGGACTTAAAAATAAACTGAAGAGTCGGAGTAAAGAGAAGAGAGGGGACATCTAATCCCACACAAAGGAGGAGCAGAGAGGAGAGATGGGCGGACCAGCTTCCCCTGAGAGCCACTGAATACAAGGTTAGAAACTGCAGTGAGGTCGGAGGGCTCCGGCCAGCCGACTGGGAGCGCGACCCCCACTCCCCCACCCCACGACCCCCCTCTCTTCCCTGCATGGCAGCCCTGAGGAGCAGGAAAGCAGGAGGGTCACTGTGTCCCATCCCCCACCTGGGGCTAGGTAACATCTCAAAGGGGAGAAAGTCCAAGCAAGAAACCTCCCTCCACTGTCTGCTAGTTGATAGATTAGCCAGAAAAACCGGTTGGGCTGGAAAACCTCCTGCAGAGACCACCTCTTTCTGGGCTTTAGAATGCAAATGAATAGGAGGGGAAGGATGGAATTTAAGGACTATTGACTGACAATCCCCGAAACCCCTCCCATGTCTGTTGCTGAGAAAATCTCCAGGATGGAATTTAAGGACTATTGACTGACAATCCCCAAAACCCCTCCCATACCTGTTGCTGAAAAAAAAAAATCTCCTGCTGAAAAACTGTCTGGCCACACCCTCCCCTGCAAAGTGTCAGCATCTTGGCACACGGAGGGCAGCAAAAAACAAACAAACAAACAAAAAAAGACCACAGCAGGTGGTGAACACGGCCCAGCACTCGCCACCCCCCCCAACTTCTAGGTGGCTGCACACTGGCACCCTAGAAACTAGGTGAGGTGAAATGTGGATCAACAGCCACCCACAACCTCCACCCCTGCACCCCTTCGTGGAGTAGCAGGCCCCAAGCAGCAGAAAACAAACTAAGACCAGGAGCTCCCAAATCCCCCTCACCAGACATAACCCCAGGGGCAGGAATAGCCCCAGGCAAACATCAGAGGAAAGGGGGGGAGAGGGGAGAAAGAATAGAAAGTCTCCCAGCAAGGACTGATGACAGCAGCAACAAGAAGACAACAACATATGTCACTGGAAAGGAGGGGCTGAACCCCAGCAAGGGACCCAACCAGAAACCCCAGAACCTAAGAGCAAAAGGACTACAGAACCCCAAATTCACATCTCCCCAATACGTTATTTTCTTTATTATTTTTTTTTATTTTTTACTAGTTTATTATTATTATCCCTTTTATTCTCTTTATTATTTTTTATTTTATTTTTTACTATTTTATTATTATTATCTTTTTTTTTTAACTTTCAACTTACCTTTTTCTCTTGGTCCTTCATTCCTACTTTTCTTCATCTCCATTCCCCTTTTCTTTCCTCTCCCTGTTTTTTCTTTTTTTTTTTTCTCTTTTCCCCTTCCTCTCTTTTCTCTTTTCTTTCTCTTTTACTACAAACCACCCCTTCATCTTCCCTAATTAAACTCGGAACCGGAAACACACTGGAGACACGCCACGAGAAACACAAAAATTCAACAAAGAAAAATAAGAAAATCCAGAAGCTATCTAGTCACAGCCAAGGCAACTCAGACACTAGGG